>CM075861.1:10359120-10419120 GCA_037975125.1 Latrodectus hesperus
AGTGTTAAGTGTTGAATGATTATTCATATTTTATTAAATATATTGTGGGATTGTTTAATTTTGAGGCATGTGTGTTATCTTGTTGCTTCCAAAAAAGAATTCTTTTATATTTTTCCATGAAATTAACTAAAAATTTTCCTAATTTTATGTCAGTGTTAACCCAACAGCTTCATGTAAATTACATAATTGGTAGTAATTTTTTTCTATTTGCATAACATTTCATCTACAGACTTTCAGATTCAGTCTCTAACACAGTCCACCTGTCTTATAATTTTGTTTCATGTTCAATTGATGAAATTTCACCTGAGATATAAGCTTCCCTCTAAGGCAAGCCGCACACTGAGGCGACAGCAGACAGGCAGTACGACATCACACAGTAAAATCTGAATTTTCCCTGTACTGTGCACACACATTGGAGCAGTATTTATTGCAAATATGTCAGCGTCACTTAAGCGACAGGTGTCTATCATTTGTGACTTACCTATTTTTATCGCTTGTTGCTTGCATGTATATTTCTATGTGTTTGGTTTCATTTCTTCAAAAGTTAATTTCCATTGTTCACAAATGAGAGAATATTCTCAATTTAACCAGTTTCATTAATTTTGTAAAAAAAAAATTCCTGCATTATATGTTTTTAGTGATGATTATTCTAATCTAAATTAAGTCAAAAAAGCTTTGATGGAAATATTTATTGAAATGAAATTTCCCTGTTATTTTTATTCTAATTTTTAATGATTTGTAGTTTACTTATATGTAAATTTAAAATGTCATTTAAAAATTTTATGAAATTTAGATAAATGTAATAAAATTTGCATGCAAAATATTTTTAATCTATAATTATTTGTTGTTGAAATATATCATCTTGTGAAATTTTATATAAGTTTTTATAAATTTCTTGTTTAAACACATAAATGTTTCTAAACTATTAGTTTCTAAATTTTAAAAATTTATAAAATTAAAATACTCTTATAAAAAAAACTAGTTTGAATACTCTATTACAATTAAGAGCCTCTATCCTTATTAGCCGAGCTGGCAGCTGAATGGTTAGTGCTCTTGCCTTCGGTTCAACAGTTTGTGGGTTCGAATCCCACCTTGGGCATGGATGTTTGTAGTGGTTCGGAATCCACTTTAAACCGTAGGTCTCGGTCTAATTAGCCTTCGTGTGCAAAAAATGATCGTTGAGCAACAAACCAACCAACTATCCTTATTAGTTACTATGGATTTTAGTATTCACATATCTTCTACGTTATTATAATATTGTTCAAATTAATTTTTAACTGACGTGAATGATTATAACACTTGCTATTTGGATTGCTCAGTTATTTTAAATTAAAATAGTCTTGTGGTATAAATTTTTCATAATTTCCATTGGCATATATTATTCTTAATTACTTTTATTTTTATACTGATTCATATTGAACTAATTTGTTATAATTCATAAATATGTATTAATTTATACCTACGTAACATAACAAATTTTAAATATCAAATAAGTAACTAAAATAGATAAAAATATCTTAATATATCTAAAATAACTTTAACAAAATATTTCTTGTGTCATTTTTGAGTCCATGAATTAAAGAAACTTTAAAATAACACCTGTTGTGAATTGGGCAGAAATATCCAAGAAATAGTTCTAGGTTTACAATCAAAAGTATTGAGTTTGCATGTTTGTGTGTGTGATGGTTTATTCTAGTATATTTTATAACTTAACTTTGTACGACGGCATGCTCTTTTTTTTTCTTTCTGTTTGTCTAGGTTTGATTATTTGATTTTAATAATTTTTCTAATTTTATTATTTTGAGTAAATATATTTGTAATTTATTATAAACAGAACATTTTTTACTCCTTTAAAAAGCATATTATTCTCCAATTAGTATTTAATACATATGATTTAGTTTGGAGCATTTAAAATTAACATGTCCCAGTAAAAGATTATTATGATCTTATTCCCAACAGAAGTACTTGAAAGTACACCTTATTTAATTTTGTTTTAATTAATGTTACATAAAAAAATGAAACTTAGTTTCAATTATACTTTTAAACCAAACAATAAATTTATCGCCTTGGCATATTTTCCTATTTTTTATAAAAAATATTCCAATTTGTGTCACTTTAGTCATGGACATAAACTTGAAGAAAACAATATAAATATAGTGTTATTTTAATAAATTATTAGAAGAATGTGCTTTTATTCTGAAAGTACAGTGAATAACATTCAATAGAAATAAGTTGTGTTTTGAAATAACAATCCCACATTTTCATAAGTTTTATACTTTGCCTATTGAGATAATTTTTTTTTCAAATGCGAGAGAAAATGAAATTATATTTTGCGTTTACAATATAAAAGTCATATTAATATCATTTTGTAATAAAGTATATCCTTTGGGATTTTTTCTTTTCTTTTTCAAATTTCTAATAATAATAGTGCCAACGATTTGGAGGCCACATAAGCTCTCAGGCAGACCTAGAAGCAGAAGATAACGAAACAAAGAGTTGTTGTTGTTACTAATGATACTTGGACAAGCCAAGCTCGCTATGCCTTTGGCTATGCGAAATTAAGTCAATATACAAAGATGAGTAGAAATTGAAATAATATCTGCTCCGATGTACTGCGCATGCATAAGATCTTGCTTCCATCGCTTCAGTGAGTGGTACTTTTTGACATTTCATGTAGCAACACTATCGGGAAGCATTAGGTGCGCATTAGAGACATATTCCCTCAGTGTGCGGCCTGCCTAAAATTTCCATGACAGTGTTAGGGTGATATTAAGATGTTACATTCTCTCTCTCTCTACAAATGGTTATAATGCATTTGTCATATCAACAAAATAAGTCTTTGGATAAATGAGGATTGGAACTTTCTGTATATAAATTAAACAATTCTTGCCAGTGTAATGTGGCTGCAGGAAAATTAAGAGCAATCAGTTAAAAAGCAAACATCAAATTTCTTTACTTTTCTTTCCTTTGTGGAAAGGATTTAGTTCAATTAACTGGTATGTTTTATATTTGAATCAGTCATTAAACACGTTTGACACACAGCTTTATGACTACAATTACAAATGCTAAACAAATTTTAGAAGAAATTAAAATAATGATGAAATATCAGTCAAATCTTAAAATTTAGATTTGAAATGTATAAAATTTATCTGTGTATTTCCTATATATCTAACATCATGTTAATATCTAAGAATTCATGTTTATCTCTATTTTGAAATCATTAGTAACAGCATAATTTTGTCTCCTTTAGTATTTTTTAAATTAAATTTTGAAATTTTGAATGATTTGTTATCAATCTATAATATAATGCTAAATGGCAGTTTCACTAAGATGGATTTCACTATCAGCTAAGTGTATTTAGTAAATTATTAGAAAATAGTTGGATAGATTCTAGCAGAGTTTGGATAAATACACTTGACTATTGACTAGTGATCACAGAAGCTTGATGAGGCCAATCAGAAAAATGAACTACTTGTTATTTTGATACAACTGGTAAAATTTATTACCTATTAGTTATGAAATTGTTCTTTTGAAATTCAGCGAAATGGAAGATGAACAAATACCATTTTCCTTATATATATATATATATATATATATATATATATATATATATATATATATATATATATATATAATGAAATCTTTAAAAAAGTTATGCATGATCATGCTAAATTTCTCCTATATAATAATTGTCGATTAAGTGTATTTTACCTACCATGCACCGACTTTTTTATAGTCTTAAAGTGTTTTGAAAAGAAAAAGATTCTCGATGCTATATAACAGCTTACTATAGCTGTGAGCAATTAAATTAATCTCTCTATAGTACAAAACTATCAGTTTATATAAACTTGGAAATAATAAAATTATAATCACAGGTTTTCACTTGCATTACTAAAGCCTTTGCTTGTTGTTTGGCCATTATAGGACTGGAGTTTGATATACTTGCTCTTGGAAAGTTGGCTTTTATTGCATTCATTTAACATACTAAAGGCAAGCTGACAGCTGAATAATTATCACTAGCTTTTCATTTCTGTAGTTTGACAGTTCTAATCCAACCTCAGCCTTGAATATCTGTAGTAGTTTAAATCCCAACTTAAAATAGTAGATATCAATCAAATTGCCTCTCATGTCAGAAAATGACCATAGTTATATACGAACTGAGATGACCATAAAGTGATATACAAACTGAAATGACCATAAAGTGATATACAAACTGAAGTGACTAAAGAGATGTATAAACCAATTCAGTTCCAGTATACAAACCTATTTGGTTCAAGTTTTATTTGTATTCTGGTGGTTATCAAAATAATAGAAACACCTATTAGATTTATAAAGAAATTGTGTAGGACTGCTGTGTTGTTGTTGTTGCTGATCCCTGTTGTCTAGCAGCGCTAGACCAAGTCTATGATATTGTACACTCTCAGGAAATCAATGACCAATAATGGTCGCTCCAGAAGATCTTCTTTATCGAGTCCCAAGCACTCAAGGATATGATCCGGAGTGGCTTGGCTTTTGAAACACTTAGCGCAAATTGGAAATTTCTTTTCTTTGTTGTTAAATGCCAATGATCTTAGGTGGCCACTTCGAAAACGAGTTATTGTAGTTTGTTCCAGTCTGCTGCACCGGAGGGATAGAGATCCGCCAGGACGAAAATTACCCTGGTACCAATGGTGCACGGGGGAATGGCAAATGCAGACCGAACAAGGCCTTTCTGTCTAGAGTATAGTTCAGAATAAGTAAGAGACGCCGGAGTAAGCAAAGGCTTGTCAGTACCTCTTTTTGCTAGGGCATCAGCCAATTCGTTTCCCGCAATGTCTACATGGGAAGGGATCCACTGTAAGTGAATCTCACGAGATAAGGAGAGTCGTCTAAGCTTGTCCAAGATAGCTACTCCTGTATTATCACGGACTCTGTGCCAGTTAGTAAGATGCTGGATGGCGCTCCGGCTGTCCGACAAAATCCAAATTTCCTCATTCCCAGGGAGAGAAAGAACCGTATCAAGACCCACATTAATTGCAATAAGTTCACTGCGAAAGACGGAACAACCGTCGGGGTTTCTGATTGAGATTTGGTGGGATTCGTTTTGATACTTAATAAATACCCCACTACCGGAACAAGTTCTGTCATTTCTGCTACCATCCGTGTAAATAAGCACAGCTTCATCATGGATATTGTTGATCAACTCAAGAGCAAGTTGCCTTAAATACTCAGGAAGATCTGAAGACTTGTTAACCTCGATAGGAAGATTAGGGTGAAAATATACCCCGTTAAGACCCTCAGATGGGTCAATGCATGGGTTCAAGGAATGCGACTCTACAGTATTAGAGATAACATTATCACTGGCTATCTGACTAAGGGGACTTTTTCTTTTTAGTCTCTGGTTATTATTCCAGCCCCTGAGAAAGTCCGAGGTTCGATTTTGGGAGCCATAACAAAAGAGTTTATTAAAATACTTCACAAGATTTGAGTCTCTTCTGTGACTGAGTGGTAGCAAATTCGCCTCGTATAGAACAATGTCGTTAGGACAACTGTTTCGAAGACCAGTAATAATCCGAGCTGCGCTCAGTTGAACTCGCACAAGCTTCTGAAGGCTAGTCTTAGAGGCACAGCAGTAAACAAAGGACTGCTTTTGTCATGTAATACAGCTTGGATTTGCCTAGGAATCTATATAGAATGTTTAGAAGAATATTATACCCATTTTTATGGAGGTACTAAAGTGTTGTTGAAGAATATTGATTCATTTCTATTTATAGAAGGAACTAGTTACTATATTATTTTAATGTTAATTAAGTGCATTAAAATGTCACTTTTATTCATAGGTGTTTTCATTATTTTGATAACCATCTATAAATTGGGTATGCCATATTCATGTTGCTAACATTTAAAATGAACTGATATTTTAAAAATCATATATTTATGTTTTGCAATTAACATGTTGAAAAGATTAAAATAAATACAAATTTGTTTCTTCACAAAATAAAATGTGATTCTTTTTATTGTTTTTGAAGACATTTTCTTAGTAAAAATAATTTTCTTCATAATATTTATTAATTTCAATTTGTTCTCTTAATAGTTTACAATATAGTTGAACCATCTAATAAATTTTTTAATGAGATATTTATTTGAAAATTGCTTTAAATGTAGCTAGTGATCTTAAAATATATATATATATATATATATATATATATATATATATATATATATATATATATCTAAAACACAAAGTGATGTCTAATTAATTGTCCCTGTGGTGACACTTAAAAATATTTTAAAATTTTGTATTGTAGAAGTATTTTTTGTTTTGAGAAAAATTGTCAGTATATATATCCTCACTGTTTTGCTTTATACAATAACTAAATTAATTTTTCTAAATGCTGTTATAACTTCATAAAAACTACATTTTTAAAATCACATTTTTCAAATAGATTTTAAATAAAATATCCAAAAGGCTTATGTTTCAATGCTAGGAAAATTTTATATTATTGCTAATTTAAAAATTATTTAGTTATAACTAATGTATTTTATTTGTCTTGTCAATCTAAGGGCAGAGCTGATAGCTGAAGTGCTAATGTTTTTCCTTTTGTTTCAATATGCATACAAATCCCATCTTGGGCTTGAATGTTTCTAATGGTTTAAAATCCACAATTTAAGCCATTAATCCTGTTCAATCTAAGATGTGTACAAATCTTTAATTGTACACTGGTGTGCAAAACTTGAGTAACAATGCAAGTTTTAAGTAGATAGCCATGAAATAATAGAAAGGTGTTCAGAGTTAAAAACAGGTACAGTTGCATTTGTTTGAAAATTGTTAATCTGTGTCACAGTTTGAAGTCTTGCATGAAGCACAAAAACTATACATCTTCAGTAGAGTTATGTTGTCTTTGTAGGTGAATCTTTTCAGTGCCACAAGCAAATTACAAATCCAATTCATCTGAAAAGGATTGCGACTGTTAAGGGGTTTCTGAGTTATCTCTAGATGCTTTATGCCAAATGGGTGGGATGAGCTGTATGTTTTGATGAGTTCTATAACTGTAAAATACTATTGTAAGGATGTGACCATTCTTCATGTGTCTTCTCTATAGTGCCATTGTACCAGACTTCGTTTTTATGGATGGCAGTGCACATCCACATTGGACTTGTGCTGGTCAGTAGTTTATGGAAAGGAAAGCTTGGACATGAATAGATTGTCCAGCAAACTTCCATGATTTAAACCCCTGATGGGGCTCACCTTCTTTAGGTGAGTACAGGTGTCCCAATCCTGAGATACTTTGGGATCTATATTCTCTCTCTTTTTTTCTTTTCTTCTCTTCTCCTAAAATTTTCCTTATCATTTCATCCCTCTACAACAAACGAGGGAACTGTCCATGAGTAGCTGCAGCTGTTCTGTTTGCTTCTTTCTTCTCGTGGACAATCAAGATCCCTATGTGTTAGCAGTGCATAGCAACCCTTTGGACAGGTGGTACACTGTGGTCCCCATTTTCCAAATCTTGTCCTATATGGATCTTTTAAGAAAATTAATTGCAACCAAGATAAAACAAAGTATTGTAGCAAGGCAAATAGTATAAAACAGCACCAAAAACTCCATTTTTTATTGTTCTACTTTTCAAACAGATGCGAAAGTAAACAACAATTCAGCAAAGAAGAGAAGTTTACCAATATCTGCTCCACTTTCAACTTTGTCATCTAAATCCACTTAACTATTCACTTTTAATGACACAAAAAATATTCAGTTATCAGTAAATCTAAGACTGATACAAAAATTTAAAAAGAAACCCAAAGTCCTAAGAAAAAAGAATTAGAACAATTGATATATCCTCTTCTGAAACAGATATGGAAATGGGATACCTCCTCTACATCTCAAACCGTTTTAAAATTTAGAAAAGACAAGCACAATAAACAATCAAATAAAATCGTACTCTGGATGATATTAATATCTTGAAATTGTCATGGTTCTCGAAAAACATTAGTTTTTTTTTTTTTTTTTAAATAAAATTTATCCATCTCATCTTTTTAACTTTCATACATTTTTTAGTGTTTCTTCTGAGTCATTCATGTCAACATTCTCATTTAGTTTTTATCCAGTGATTTACTCAAGCACTTATCAACATTATTTAGATTTCACCATCTGAGGATCTTGCGCCAGTAAAATCAAAGCAAATCAAAACCCATGATTTAAATCCCATAGAACATATGTCAGGTGTTTGGGAAGACACTTTATGCCAAGATTACATTTTCAGGGTAACCCTCAAACACTGAAACAGATACTGCTTGAGAAATGGGCACTCTTATCTGAAGAACTAAGATAATTTGATGCTGAATACGAAGAGATTGTGCAAAACAACCATTGCAATTAGGGGTAGTCATATAGCATACTAAGGAACATTTGACTCTTCTTCCTCTCCTATTAAAGAAATTCATTTTGTTTGATTTCATACTGTATGCATTGTTTTAATTTTTATACAAATATGATTTTGTTATCCTTTAAGTAAAAAATTTTGTCACTTATTTCTGAAATTTGTCTCTTAGATGATTTTTCTTAGAGTTATGGCAAAACAGAATTCCTGCACACCAGTGTATATTCTGATCTGTTTAGCTAGAGAAGGCCTAAAACTAGTAGATTTAATTATATGGATTAAAATATGTTTCCACAGTTTAAAAAATTATTACTGCAATTTTTGAAGCAATTTATTGATAGATATTTCCTATTAACTTTGCCTAAGGATTGCATTATCAGATTTCAAAGAATAATTTGTATCTTAATTCAGATTATTGATTAAACTCTTTGTGTATATTAATCCATTGTAACTTAAAAAAATTTGTTGCATTTTTTATAAGATTTTAAAATTCATGAAAATTATCCAAATTTCTATTTGTAACCTTTAAATAATATAGAAAATGAATTGGTGCCAAGAGTTCAAGTATTAACATTTTAACATGATTTTTTTGAGTCTCAACACAAAAAGCGAAAGGATTTATTTTTGCATTAAAAATATGCTTTTAAAATAGAAAGAAATTAATAATTTTTAAATGGAAAAAAATTAATCTATTCTTTATTTATAATGATATAATATTTTATTGATACTTAATTTGTAAGGCCCCAATTTCTGTAATGGTATTAGGATGCTTTATGTAACATAAAAGAGGATCATTTTCATTGATCTAAGATCTAGTCAAAAGTTTGTATACTCAAAACCATCATAGTATTAGATATAAACTTTTAAACACAAATCCAGAATGAATTCGTCCTTGTTATCAAAAAGTTATTGAGTTAGTAACTAATACATTTTTCTGAGGCACGTATAGGAATTTTTTGATAGACATTACTCTATGGCATTTTTTATTGCTTCTACTTTCAATTTCTTTTTGTTGTATATTTATTTATTTTTGGGTGCTGTGTTTTTAGATAGAAAAAGAAAATATTGAGTTAGTGATATTTCAGATGGATAATTTTTAAATAATTTACTCTGTTGAAAATTTAGCCCATTTTTTAGCTATTGAAAAATTAACAATTTATTAATTATTCTACCTTAATGGGTAATTCCTTATATATTGAATTACTTATTTAATTTGGCTTTTAGATCCAGCATCTTATGGGCATTATGCTGTATGCCCACCTCCTGCTGCTGTATCTCCTGTACAAAGAGAAGGTAATATATTTTTTGAAATTTTTTTAATAATAAATGGTACTGTAAGAGTAACTTTAAAATAGTCATTTCTGTGTTTCCTATGTAAAATCGTTATTATTATTTTTGTTTTTTGTATTAAGTCAAAATTTATACCACAACTAGTTAAATCTATTTGGACTGTTTGTTGCATTGTTATACATGTTTGTCCTTTCTATCTAAAATATTTAGTTTTTTAAACTAATATATCATATTCAATCCTAGTACAAATAAAATTTTATCAATTTAAAAAAAATGAGGCATTCTTTGATTATTGAAAAGGTTATTCATATAAGTTCAATTTTTAAGTGTTTAAATATTTGTCTCTAGTTATTGTGTAGTCAATTCTGTAATTAAATTCCAAACATTAATTGATTTTGTGGAATAACATATCATTCAGCTTATTATTTAAATAAAATTTATAAATGTTTTTCTTTGAAAATAAGATATTTTGCTATTTATGAAATATTGACTCCAAAATTAAATATGATGTGAAGCATTTTTTTCTTTGGCTTTCTTTGATTTTTTTACGGTAAATTTTGCACTTTAAACTATTAAAAATTACTAAATTTTTTATCAGTGGAAAATTTAATAAATTAATCTGTAGAAATGACTTTATTAAGAAAATATTCTTGCATTACTTAGAAAGAAATTAGACTTTTTGTTTTCATATATTGTAATTGAATGCGATACTGGCCTATACTTGTCAGTTTCGAAACCGAACACATTGTTTTAGGATTGACGTGGAAGTTTTCGATGCGTTTAGGTCCTGATGGAGGAAATCTCTTTATCTATCATCTACCACAGGAGTTTGGAGATGTTGAACTGATGCAGCTCTTCCTACCATTCGGCAATGTTGTCAGTGCCAAAGTATTCATCGACAGAGTCACCAATCAAAGCAAATGTTTTGGTTTGTCTGCTTTATCATTTTAATTTTATTTTATTATTTGAGTTGCTGCTTATAATTTGCATTTTATCAATAAATAATAAATAAATTAAAAATTTTGTACCTTTTATTTTAAAATCTGCATTTAAGAAAAAAAAGTTAATCATTACTGTCTCAAATTATTTCATTTTTATCATTATTCAATATAAATCATTTTTATTTAGCTCCTGTTTGCTATACATATATTTATTATTTTGCAATTTAAACTCTTTCATTTGAGCAAATGCTCTTTTAAACATTTTTATTACAAAAAATCATTAGAAAGAGCTGTACATATTGGTTCTTATTTCATGAATCGTAGCTTTAATTTCTTTATATTTGCAGTATTTAACATTATTTCGGTCTTAAAAATAGCCCCAATCTAATATGTTTGCAATTTGGTCTTAAAATTGGTTGAGACCCAAATTGACACAATATTTTCCTCAATTTTGTTTAGAATATATTTTTGCAAAAAAACTTCAAGCTTATAAATGAGGAAAATGTAAGAAGTTTTATTTTTTAAATTTTGAAAAAGACAACTATTTTAAAGAAGTATTTGGAAATTTTTTAACCTAAAGTAATAAATGGAATAAAAATTTTAATATAATTTGTTGATAAAGAAAACACATGTTTCATTGATGATTATAGAAGCAATGCTGCTTCAACACAATGTCCAAGCTATTTTTTACATTAGATCTGCTGCAAAAGGTGATTTAAAAAATGATGTCAGAGAGATTGAAGAAGAATAAGCAGATCAAGTAAGGAAAAAAAAAATGAGCTTTAGTTACTATAATATGGGAAAAAAAAAACCAAGAAACTTTCGTAAGAAGTTTATTTTTTATTTTATAGAATTAAAATATCTCTAGTCAATAAAAAAATCCATCAATTTCTGTCATATTTTATTCATGATTTTAAGTTTTGTTATCTTGATATTTCTATGCATCTTCCATTATATTTGCTTTTGTCTTTATAAATAGGGTAGATGAAAAAAATCTAATCAAATTTCTGATTTAACTGCAATATGCTTTCATTAGCTGTTAGTTTTTAAATTCAATTCTAAAGCTTGCAACACATATTCTTGATTTACTACTGTAATGAAGAAAATTCTGAATTTATATACTATTGTTCAAAAGTCTAAAATTTATCACACAAGGTAAAAAAAAAAAAAATCAGTAAAAAATATTAGGAAAACTATTGATTTAATAATTGTCAAGCCATCATTTTTAAATTTTTTATTTCTAAAAACCCATTTACTTGGACATGCTATACCAGTATTACATAAAAGTTTGATTCATGAGATAAAATTGTTTTGCTTGCCTCCTGTAAACATTTTTCCCTATAAGTCTGGTTTATTTTGTTATTAAAACCATTATTCCTAATTAGTTTGATTTGTTTAGGTATGTTTATTTACTTATGTATGATTATTTTGGAGATTTTAAGATTTATTTAAAAGAAAGTTCTGTGGGAGATTCTATTATTTATTTGCATTTTTCTTTTTAAATGTTATTTATATATTCCAGGTTTTGTAAGTTTTGATAATCCTCAGAGTGCACAAAATGCAATTCAAACAATGAATGGTTTTCAGGTGGGTACAAAAAGACTTAAAGTGCAGCTAAAACGTCCAAGAGAGTCCGGACGGCCTTACTGATATTCATTGGTAATTATTAATGTATAGAAAATTTTAAATTTAAAAAAATTCCAAAAGATTTTCTGAAAATTTCACGTTTTAGTATCTTAATATTAACTATGCACTTATGCACCGTATTTTCCTGTGCATAATCAGCAGCAACATATCATCCGCAAGACCTTTTTTTCAAGTAATAGAGAGCGAGCATTGGATAATTTGCTGCAATTTTTCCTGTAAATATTCAAATACTTCTGATAATGTGCCAAATAAAATAAAAAACAGTATGATTAAAAATGTAATAAATTATACAAAAAGTATTTGTGAAGAAAATCATGTTTGGATTCACCTCAACACAAACTGCGATAAGTTGAGATGAAAGCGTCGCATCAATCATGATCCGTGAAGATTCTAGCAAATCTTATCAATTTTTAGTTTTTAATAGCTTTTAAAACAAGGTTGAACGTATTTTAAAAATAAAATATATTTATGTTGATAATTAAATGAAAGAAATGGATTATTTTTAACTGCATATTGGATAAATTTTTATTTTTACCACACATGCTTTGTTTTTCACCTTGCATTAACATGTTTGTTTTCATTTTTCTTATTTGGCTTCTTTATAGCTTTTAGTTTAAAATTTGCTGTGTAACTTAAACATTTTCGCTTCCACATGACGATAAATGAATTTGAATCTTTCCAGAGCAAAACATCTCTCAGCATAACACAGATGCTGAAATGATAGCCAGTTGCAATCATAAAATTGTTCCGAGGAGCGGAATACATTCTTAAATGTAATTTGACAATGCTGATTATAATTAAAATTACTCAGCCAACTCCTGGTGCCATCTCTTATTTATTTTATGAAACATAAACAGCATTTCTTTCAAAATTTTATTGCTTTTCTGATGGAGAATGTTTTTTTTTTTTTATCAGATCTGCCGCTGCATATAAGATGCAGAACAAAATTCAAAACATTTTTAACACAAAATCTGCTGATTATATACAGACAAATACGGTAACTATAATGACTTTAAACTGATTAATATTTTTCTTACATTTTTAAGTAATGTAATTATTTGATACAAAATTTTTTAATTGTGATTAAAGAAAATTATTATTTTATTCTAAATCATAATCCCAAAAAAAGTGTACAATACTTGAATTGTTTTATAAACTTATACTGAAAACCGCAGATAATAAAAAGAGAATGGTTTCATGATTTAAAAAAAGATTAAAGAAAAATTTTAAAATGAAAATATAAAGATTAATAGTTTTCATTTAAATATATACAAAAATGTCAAGTTTAACAAAGTAGTAAATATGTATAGTTCTGCATGGATATTGCTAAATTGAAAGTTAATATTTTAATTTTAAATTCTGAGTATCATTTCAATACAATGTTATTTAAAGCAGTTATGCTTCTGTCTAAAAGCCTTTTCCTATCAGTTGTAATTTGACACTCTTATTATTAATTTGTGTGTTATGAATTACTTTTCTGTTGAAATTAAGAAAAATATTTTTATGTAATCACTTTCTATTTTCCAGGTGCCAAAGTTAAATTTTATACCAATGGCCGTCTAAATGATTTTCTTGTGGTCTTAAAGCTTCATATTTGATCTTTTTACATCACCCGAGGACTTATTCATCCTGAAGAGATCAATGCACTCTACTTATCAATGATGGGTGCACTAAGGCACTTCTTAGTCATATCACTGCTAGCAACAATTTTGAAAGATTTTTACTGTCATAATGTTGACAATTTATTTATGATGTTTTTACTCAAGAGTTAACCCAAGCCATCTGTGTATATAAGTCTTTATTTCTTTTTTTCTTCATGGCAATATTTCCCTACCGAACAGATTTTTACCTTGTGTAACAAAGCTCTTATATAGAAATATTAATATTCAAATTGAAAATGAAGAGCTGGTGAATTTACACTGTACAAATTTTTTAATCAAATACTTAGAATTGAAAATTTTTAGAGATTAATATTTATTATGTTTATCTATATTTCTAGAATTGGAAAATCGCCATAATTATGAACATAAATTATGCATGCTGCGCACCAAATTTTTCCGGAAAAGCTATTCAAATATTTTGATTAGGAAAACTTGTATAAAATTTGTATATGTTAACTGTTATCCGAAATTTTGTACAGTTCTTTCGGATTCCATTTATTTTCTCATGAGTCATAGTTTCCTTCAAGAATGTACTTTTATAATATTTGACTTATAGAGCTTGGGTGACTAACAAGTGGTTTCATTTTTTTAATAGAAATTCCTTGTCAACACTTTTATGGTTCTTTTTTTAATTTGCTATAAGAAGGATAATTATATTTTTCATTTTGTTACATTTTTATATATTTTTCTTCAAGTAATTCAAAAGTTTCTTTTTTAGACAGTTAAATTTAATAATAATACTTAGAATTTTTTATTTCTGTAGGATATTAAAACTATAGATGAAGAAAAAGTAATTGCACGTTTTGTTTTTAAAGAGCCAAAAATACCCCAGATTATATTTAATCCGTTTGTGCAAGAAAAATGTTTTTTTGTATAGTTTGCTTGTAATATTTTAATTCTGTTTCACTTTTTAACTTTTAAATAATTATTAAAAAATTAAAATGTGAAAACTATTTAGAGGTGATAGAATTAAATATTAGTACCTGCATACTTAAAATTTTTTTGAAGAATTTTTATTTTTAAACATTTATAAAGTTAAATACTCAAAATTGTGTTAATCAGAAGCATAGTTGAAACCATTGTAAATTATTGTAATAAGATCTTAAGTATTCATTTTTTTAATCATTGAAAAAAGTAGCCTGTATAAAATAATTTCTGAAAATTTTATAGCTATACTTTTATTAAATTCTTTATTTTATATATTGACACTTCATTTTTAGGGATATAATATCTTAAATCTAATGCCCCTTTAATGTTTCAATTTTATGTATATTTGAATTCAAATGCTTTTATAAATAGCCCAGGGAATCTGTAGAAAATAATTAAAATAATATTTTTCATTTGATCACAATAAATTTGTCACACCCATTCTCTAAATTTAATCTGCTTAATTATTCAGCTCACTTTTAATTACATTCTTATTTTTATTCCTTCATAGTTATATTTGCTATACCTAATATTTTTCTTGTAGCTGTTTTCACAATATTGTATATATTTTTTCATAATTATTCAACATAAAAAATGCATTATCTTATAAAATTATCTGTAACTATTCAGAAGTATATTTTTAATAAGTATAAATGTTTTAGAAATATAAATGTATTTATTCTTTAATCTAAACATTAAAGCTCAAATTTTATGAATGCTATTGTAAATTTTAAATGTTTCCTGTTTGGATAAAAAATTTATATCATCAATTTTCTAATCTTAAAATTTTATATCAAGCAAAATGTTATGAAACATTTGTTGGTCACCCGAATACAACGATAATCTAACTATTTTAATACATATAAAAAATGTATGGTTTTCATACATATCTTATTGTACAAGGGATTTCATATATGGATATTGATGCTTATGTAGTATCTAGACAATACAATATGAGCTTTGCGGAGTTATTTAAATCGGTAGGAAATCAAAGAGAAATTCTTCACTTCATTTCAGTTACTTAGAAGAAACTCTTGTTAGCCAAGTTTTAGTTCATGTATTTAGAAATTGCTTCTTATATTAATGTATATTTTTGTATAATATTCATGTGAGAAAAAAAAGAAATCCATACGTTTTTGAAATGTTATCTTGTTCATAGAGAAATAAACATGAGCTTTGAAAAATGTACTCAAGCAGATGGAAAGTAAACTGTTTTTAATATTTTAATTATTTAATAAAATATGTTTAAGTCACTTTCATAACTCTTTTTTAAAGAAAATAACCCCCATCATGAATTCAGTTATTTTGTTAAGCTATTTTAATTTTTTATTATCCTATCCAATATTAAGTTCTGACTTTATATTATGTTACTTTCTTAATCTATTGCTCATGCAGACAAAAATAATTATTAAAGATGAGTTTAGCTATATTTAAATTATTTTCACAATTTTTTGATCCTGGAAAAGTAATTAAACTGGGAGATAAGTTATAGAATTTGTAATTTGATTCTGTATGAATCAATCTACTGTGAAACAGATATATTTATTATATTCTCTTAAAAACTATAAAAATATTGAGTGTCTAATACGAAAAATGAAAGCTTTTTCTTTTTAAATTGGTAAAATTTAATTGTTCTCAGTATCTTATTTTCATTTATTAATTATGCTCATAGAACATAGCAATGAAACTATCCATATAAGAATTTGGTTATAATTTGTAGTTTTTATGATAAAGATTTTCAAAAATATTGTGATCTAAAATAATTTAAATATTTAAAAGAACTCGAAATTTTTTACACATATCCATTTCTCACTGATAACTAAATGTACCTTAATTTAAATTTAATGATTAATTTGATTTTGTTTTTTAATTTCAGAATTTCTACAGTAATTTTGCTTTGTTTCCTCCTGATAATTTTATATAATTATAACTATTTCTTCTTCAGAAAGTAGAAAAAAAATTTAAGTGTAAAATTAAACATTTTATATCATTATAGTTTGTGTGTGATATTTTCCTCAGTATTTGAAAATTTATATTTCTCATAGTTTTGTTATTTATATAAATTTCCTAATTTATTTTGAAGCTGTCATAAATATATTTTCATTTAGTCCATTCACTTAAATTAATTAGCCTTATCTCTAGATAGCAATGCAGGTTTATCAAAGTTCACTCATAATTATTGAAATTTTTAATATGAGAAATGCATTTTTTTTAAATTTTATGATTGTATAACAATAACAATTTACATTGGTAAAGTAAAATTAATTAACTAGTCTTTTTTTTAGCTGTATTATAAAATTAATTTAGCTGAATTATCAAATTAATTGAAATGATTTAAAAAGATTTAAAAGAATTAAAAAAAAATTTTTTTTTAATTCAAAGCTCTTTCATATTTTGCTTTGAGTACATTTTTCTTTTAGCATTTGAGAGAACTGGTGCTCCTTCTGAAGTATTTTAATTAATGCCAAAGATTTTAAAAAGAGTGCATATCGTCCACTTAGTCCAATCCATACTACAATTGTACAGAAAGTTGAATCTTAAAAATTATTTATTTGAAAAAATATCTTTAATATATTTTCATTTAATTATTTATCTTAGTCCATTCTATATTTTACAAATTTGATAGAAGATTGTGATATTTTATGTTTAAAAAAATTTATTGATACTAATCTCAAATAATAAATTATGACTTTGTCTTTTTTATTTTTGTATTTTGAGATGTTTTATTTAACAGGTTAAAGTATTTCCTATGTATGTGCTTGTGTATATAATATCTTTTTTGTTTCTTGAGAAGTATACAAAAATTTGTATAGTTCTTTATTTTTACAAATGTTTTTTTGCTTTAGTGCCATAGCTATTAAAGATTTAGAAATTATCTGTATTTCACTGGAAAGCAATAATGATACTGTTTTAGATTATTTCCTTTTAGCTTAATTTAGTCAAAATGTTTTAAAGTAACCATTTATATTTGTAAATTCAAAACAAATTTCACGAAAGTTATAAATCAATAACCATAAATGAATGATTTGCATTTCAATTTAGAATTAATGTATATAATATTGTACCTTATAAACCCCTTATTTACTTTCATCATATATTTTAAAGTTAATCTAAATTTGTCACATTGTTTTCCTTTGAATAATGTGCACTATTTGTATAAAAATGTACAAGTTTGATTTTAATAATTATTTATTTGGACATAAATTATATACTCTATCTAACCAGTATTTATGCATGTATGTATATATAAATTTCACATATGTATTCAAAATTTATTTTAAAACTTGTACTTTATATTGGTCAATACTGCATTTTCTCCTTATGCAGTTTTTATTATCAAACTAAGCAATAAACTCTTTGAAGTTTTATCGCATTTACTGTTGACCAGAATCATTCTTAGATATTTCAACTTATAATATAAAATTTAATGTTAATTTTTTATAAAAATTGAGATTAACAAAATTTGTATTTTATAACAAAAAGTAATTAAAATTGTCTTTATGGGATTTTATGAAAATTAATGATTTTATAATTTTAAAACTGTATTTAAATTTCTCATAATAATTACAAAAAAATTGTCAGTTACGCACAAATTATGTTCAAAATATGTTTTCATGATTATAATGTCTTTCAAGTGAAAAATTTAAATAAGAAAATAGTACTTATATAATAAAAATATGTTTTAAATTTCAATTTATAAAATATAAATTTTTAACAGTTTAAAAAGTATGGTGCTGTAAGTGATAAATATTTCATTGTTCTCAATTTCATTAGTTTTAAATTTAGTTTCTAGTACTTACATGTATGTGGTTTTCTCTAATTCTTTAAAAATTCCAAATTTTAATTTTGGTGAAAGTTTTATTACCCTCCAAAATTTCTTGTATTTTGGAAACTTCAGTTTTATAACAGAACTATTAAATTGTGTATCAGATATTTTAATTACAAGTATAATAATACATATTGAAGGGAGATAAATAATATATATATATATATATATATATATATATATATATATATATATATATATACATATATATCATGCATACAGTATATCACCTTAGTGTATTTAAATCAGATCAAATTCATTTGGAGAAATTGTATTTTGTATTAACATATTTTTGTAGCTTTTAATTATGCTTAATATGCAGATTGACCATATCTGATTTACATAGAAGATGATTCTTTGGTGTTAAAAAATGTTGAAGGAAGAGAGTTAAAAGTGTATACTTTAAATATTGTATCAGATTACTTAAAATATCAAATTGTATATGGCTGTATAAAACTAGCTTATTTATTTTAAATTAATACCTAAAATATTTTTCCATACTATTAAAATAAATATTTTATTGAAACTCTAATCTTATTGTATGACAACTTTTCTTCAAAGGGGTTAGTAAAATTTTTCCTGCAATAATTTAACTGGTGTCAAAGTGTCTTATACTAAAAGGTACAATATTTTATTTAAAAGTTCAATTATCATTCTAATATTAATTTTACAGCAAAAGATTATTATTGAATAAAGGATGTAAAATTCAAGTCATGTAACATAGTTTTTTAAGTGCATAAAAAGGTATCTTGTCTGGTCAATAAGAATTGAGCTATGCTTTCATCTTTAAAACCCTAATTTCTGAAAAAAATTTGCAATAACTGAATTGTCATTATTTTTATAAAGTGCTTTGTATAAAATCTTATTGTGTGGGAATCTGAATGACTTGAATTTTTAATGTTTTAACAGAGTTTTGTATAGCTTATCATTAAATAATATTTTTCAGCCAAGTATAACAATTCAAAGTCTAGAAAAAAAGAATTGGAAATTCCTAAAATAACATGCTTATTATTTGAAAATGAAACAGAGCATTTTTAAACTGTCTTATATAAATGTTATATTTTGTACTAATTTTATTAATTACATTCATTATTGGAATATTTATGCCACTATTAATGCAGTCAATATATAGAATTTGAGATTAGTTTTTTTTAATATTTTCAAATTTTATAATCTGATTTTGTTATATATTTTCATATTTTTGTTATATTCTAGTTATGTATTTTTAATAGATTTAGAGTTTTGTGTGATTTATTTTTGTTTAATTTGATCAATATTCTTTTATACTATTAAAAAAATACAATTTTGCATTTATGTATATAGTAAAGTGCTACTAATTTATGTGAAACAATATCATATTTAAAATCATTAGCTAAATTTTATAATTTTAAGTGGTACTTAAAATTATAAAATTTAGGACTACTATAATTAATTTAAAATATCCTTTATATAATTACTTAACAAAAAGATTTTTTGTTGAGTATAAAAGTTAAGAGTTAAAGAGAATAAAATGTAATAAGTGAATGTATTATTTTTTAAAAATTAGGAGGATGTGAATAAGTTTTGAAATTTTTTTAATTTTTAATTTTGGTAATAAAACTTGTTACATTCACAAAAATTTATCAAAAACTTATGTATAAGTTTGGTATGTTTGATAACGTTTTTGCATATTGAATACAATTTTTGTGTATCGTACAGTTATTATCATGTTTTTATAAAGTTCTGTTTGAAAATTTAATATTTTTAATATAAAATTTTATTTTCTTATTGTATTAATATAACATATTATATAAAAATGAAATTTTAATAATTTTGAAAACGTTTTATTAAAATTAGTTTTATTTCACTTCAATTTTGAACTTTAAATTCTTAGATGATTAAAATAATAATTTATGTATTTTTTAAATAAGTAAAGATTTGTGCATAAAGTCATTGAAATTGAAAAAAAGCAAAATGCTCGTTTAAAAGGGTTTAAAATAACTAGATATTTATATGAATAGTGACAAAAGAGTATTTTATGTAATGATGAACTAATTAGATTTAGTAATGTACACAATAGGCTAAATATTATGTATCACTATCAGTTAAAAATTATTGATGAAATTCATGTTTTAATTATTTAATATTATTAACTAAAACTTTCTATATATATAACATTGAAGTTACACAACATTGATGTTTATACAACAAGATAGATTTTACTGTAAAATCTATCTTGTGTATAAATGTCAAAACTTCCTTAGAAATTTTAATAGTTTGTCATACCTTGCAGTTTATTAACTGAGTTTTTCCAGTGTAAAATGAACGTTAAGTATGAATTATTAGAAAGTTTATTGAATTTCTTTTCTTTCCATAATAGCCTTTATTATAAGAAATAATTATTATAAGAAACATTTAAGAATGTAATTTAACCCCTATAAAGAGCAGTTTATTAAATAAATGTGATTTAGTTGAAATATAAGTATTTGAAAACTTTCATCTATAGGTAAATTCACATTTCAACTATTATTTTACTTTTTCATGTGGTCATTTAAGATGAAATATTAGTTGCGTAACAAAGAAGAAATTAGCAAGTTTAAAACTTAAGCATATTACTCAGCAAAAATCTTGTTTTTTAAAGTTACAGTATAATTATTCCAAAAAATCAATATTCATTAATTTTTTTAAAGGAATTATTCATTATTTAATTTTTGGAAAAAGTGAATTAGTTTGAAAAGTTACATGGTGAAAATTTGTGAGACTTTTCAGTTTTAAGTAAAAGGACAGATTTCTTGATTTTCAACTGGACACCTAAGTTGTATTTGTGATAATTGAAAAAAAAATTAGTTGTAAATTTGTATGGTTAAAATTTATATTTTAAGAAAGTAATGCACCCAATTTCTAATGAAAATGAGACGATCACAAAAACTTTATGTGTAATTATTTATTAAACTTTTCTTTCCCCTTTCAAGTAATATTTGATTGATATTTAAAGTAAGCTAGTTTAAATTTAGGTATTAAATTTACTAAAACGTGTTTAATCGTTGCATTGTAGAATTGTTAGTATCATTAATTCCTTTCTTTATAATTGATTTATTTTAATTAATTTTAAAAACAAAATATTTTAAATAATTTTGTACAAAAACATCACTGAAGAAAAGATAGTTACTAAAATACCAAACGAGGGAAAGTGAGTTGTGACATACTTAAATTAAAAGAAGTTGGGATGACTTTGTTGAAAAACTATGGTTATTCAATGTTTACATCACATTTCTTTGTTTTAGTTCTATATGGACTATTGTATTAATCCTTGTAAAAGTGAGAGAAACAATATTTTTAATTTATTTTTAGAATTTATAGATTAGTTTCCTTCATTGCACTAGCATAAATTTTTGTAATTTAGAAGAGAGTGAATACAATTTAGTATTATTTCTTGTAGCCAAGACATTGTGAATTCCAACCAATATTTCAGAAATAGCTTATAGCATTAAACTTACAATTTGCTTAAAGTAAAGCAAAACTTTGCACTAGATTGATTGCATTAGCATCCTTAGGAGTAAAAAAAAAAATAAATAAATAAATAGAACGTCTTAGGATAAATTTGTTAATTTTTATCAAAGTTTTTAAATCAGTACTTTGTTTACTAAAAATATGAAGTAGAAATTTCATTTTTTGAATGGTATATTTTTATAGTCAAATAAGTATATTGAATATTATCAGCATGTTGAATGAAGAAATGGATGTTGTAACATTTTTCAAAATTCTTTACTTTTATCTTACATTGTAAGATGTGAGTTTCAGTACTTGATTGCTAAATAAATTGCACACAAAGTTCAACTTCCCCTAACATAAAAATAATAATAATGAAAAAAAATACAAGGTATGATAGTGTAAGATTAAAAATATTAATTTGAGATATTTAAATATTTATATTCAGTTTTCTGATGATAGACTGAAATCTAGTACAAAAATTATGATGGCCACAATTTCTAAACAATATTTTTGCATATAGTGAGTGTAAGGGAAAACATATTCACACTCCAAATCAAACTACTGACTCAAATATTTCTATTTGTTTGTAATATTTTTGATAACTTTTACTTTTTATTTATTGAATCATATTTGTAGTAATTAATTTAAATGATTATGATTAATACCATTCAGATTATTGTGGAGTATTACTTGTTATAAGTATCATTCATGTCTAAGAGAAGTAAGTCAGAAATTAACAGAGTACACAACCTGAGAGATTGCATGTCGTTCGTTTCCTTTATTGAACAAATTGAGCATGCTAAATATTTAAAAATATCTAGTCTTAATTTATAAACATGTTTATATGAAGTACCAAATATTTTAATTGGATGGTGCTGTTTCTATAGAGTAAATACCAATTTTCAAATTCTAAAATTTTTACATTACTTATTGTAGCAAATGCATACTAATTTTAAAGGTGCTATACATCACTAGATGAAATATCAATTCAAAATTTTTAATGAAAATAGTATGTTGATTGTAAAATTTATATATAATCAACTTTTATTCAAAACTAAAGTATATTTGGTATAAAGTCTAATGATGCATGAAACCTTCAAATTCACATGCGAATTTATTTTACAATTTTATATTTCAAATCTATAATTGAATTCTTGATTATCATAATAAATAGAAATGTCACATGTCCATTTATATCACAAGAAAAATCTTAATATTTTAAACTGTAAAATTTTTTTTAAATGGTTATTGGCACATTTTTATTTATTAAATGGATAAATCACCTTTATATCATGTGCCAATGTTCGCTCTTTTTTTAGTATTTTGCGATTTCATGTCTACACTGGTCATTTTTTAAAAGTTTTTATTGAATGGCCTCAAATTTGTTGTGTTATTCCAAAGATTATTTGAATTTTCTTTGTGTTTTGTTAGTTTTGATCATTTGTTTCACTCTCCAAAAATTTTATCATATTACTTCTTAAGAAGAAATATTCAATAATACATTTGATATAACTGTTTATTGTCTATTAACTTTTGTTTTCCAATGAATAAGATTTGTTAAAAAAAATTTACATGTGATTAAGTGCATGGGTTATATATATATATATATATATATATATATATATATATATATATATATATATATATATATATATATATATATATATATATATATATATATTATATATATAGGAAGTTTTAATTCCAAGATTGAATTCTTGTCATGGTGCCAAATTGAGTGGTTTTTAATATCTAAACATAGAAAAGGTATTTCTTGAAAAATATTCATCTCCAGAAATCAATGAATCTGGTAAACACTTTTAATTACAACTCATGTATTCAGTCTTTCACTTCATATTCTTATCACTCTTTTCTTCTATTTTTAATTCATTAATTCTTGAATATTTTATGCTATTGTGAATAATTGTTTCTTTGTTTCCATTATATTTTGATGTAATAATTCCTGCATTATTCTATACACATTTGAGTTTTAATATTTGCTATTTTTTGTTACCTACCTATATATATATACTCCAAAAATATTTATATACATAGATTGACTATTATTAATGTTTTGTACATAAGTATAATAAATTAGTCTTCTCATCTTGTATGTATTAGTTGTGCTTAATCTTTAAATATAAAATGTTTAGTTTTATGCAATTTTTTCATACTTGAACTTATAAAGAATTTAAATGTATTTTTTAATTAATACAGACATATTATTCAGACTGGTAAGCTTCAAAGAATATCATTTGGAATTATATTTTAATTCTATAGATTTTCAGACTATTTCAGTTTTATTAAATATAGTTACTATATATTTAAATGTTTGTGCTTATATATTTTCTCTTGCATTTGAATCATGTTTTTGAAAAAGGGAAAAACTTTTAACATTTATGTCATTTAATGATAATCTAGTTTCTAGTCTCTAATTTGTGTAATGTTTAATTAATCATATTAAATAAAAACCAAACATTTTAGCACAAATGTTAAAACCGGACATGTGCAAAGGAAAACTTTTTTCAACATATAGTTTTTTCTTCATTGTAGGCATACTTTTTTCATGCAATTTCACATCTTTAGTATCTCAAATGGTCTTCAAACAGGATTCTCACAACTGCACATTAGAAATAGACAATTATATTAAAAATGAAATGCGTTTTGAAAATGATCGCACTATATTATTTGAGCTTGAAATTCCAATGTGCAGCGTTCCATTCCTTTATTTTTTATTTTTGTAAATAAAAATTTTTGCATTCCATTTGATACTGTTGATGCTATTTTCTGAAAGACTTCTATTAACTAATACCTGCCAACAGATTTAAGAACATTATGAAATAAATTACATTCTATTTCTGTAATGTTCATAACTGATTACCAAAGAAATTTTAGCATTGTTAAATGTGCGCACCAAAATCAACTATATTTGAAAATCTTTATAATGGACATTTTAGGCAAAACACGATTTTGTTTTATTTTTAAAATTTTGATATAATATTTGACTAACTCAGTTAAGATAGTTTAATTTTCTATGAAAAAATTTATCTACTGTTCCAAGTAAAAAGGTAATTTTTTTCATAAACATAAGAATTCATTGGTATTTTATAATACAATATTTGATGCTATAGTCAACTATTTGATATATTATCTAAATTTGACATTTTTAAGAAATTTTAAACCCACATTTTTTGTGGGCCGTCCAAGACAGCTTTAAAATTCGACGCCATTTTAATATTGGATTGCTTTATTATTTTCTTGTGCATGAAAATTACCAATCTAAGAGTTTTAAGTGCACTATTTCAAATGTATATTTTACTTCTTTTTTTTTGATTATTAATACAATTTGCAGTTTTTTTCCTTTGTAAAATGGGTATAATCAGTAATGATTCTATTTTAAAAGCAAAAATTTAAAAATATATTTATGTCGATTATTTTGAAGCATATAAATTATATGTACTTCATACTTCACATGTATTATAATGAGAACATTTTTATAATAACAATTGTGATTAAACATTATATATATCCAATTCTTCATACTTTTATTGTAAAATATAATTTTTCAAAATTATCACTTGCACTATTTTATGAATTGTATAAAATTTTATTTTAAATTTAGTTATATTAGATTCCATGCAGTGATATTGTAAAAGTAGATATTTCAAATATTGGATCGATTTGTAAAAAGGCATTTATTTTTATTATATGCTCAAAATTTTGTAATTGTTCTTTAATGAATTGAGCAAATGTATAACTATGTTGTAAAAGGAAATTAGTAGATTTTTTAAATTATAGAATGTATGATGCATTATCTATACTATTTTATTTATAACAGAAATATGCATGGATTTTATGTATACTTATGACAAATTATATGAAGAAATAAAATTGTCATTTAAACTTCCAGTGTTATTTTTAATGTTTTAAATTTAGTACAAAGTGAATTTATTTGAGTTGTGTATGTATATAATATGCATATACGATTTGTTAAGCAGTGTAATATTATAATACATAGGTAAATCGCGCTACATTGAATGACAAATCTGCATAAAAGCTAATTTTGTGATATGAAATTATTGTTTTTATTAATAAAATATGCATTTTTGTTTTCTTTGAGAATTTTAAAAATTAGGTTTCGTAAAAATTCATTTTGTAAACATTATACAACTCAACATTTAGCATAATATTGTTTAAAGAAACTAAACATGTTTATTTCTCAGATTTGTATGGATTGAATTGTGGGTTTTATTTAATCTACGAGTATCTTTTAATGTCATCACAATTTCTAAATAATGCTGTTATGTACTGATTGAGAAAAGTGGGGTTATGCACTTCTCGATAGAGAAAGCCCTATCGAAAGCGAGAATATCAATTTTTATCTCGTATTCATCTTGATACATCTATAGCAAAGGTAGACTGCCAATAAAGTAATCAGGTTCACTTTATGCCAAGATCTGGATTAAACACTCACAGTCCAATGAATATTTATAATAACATATGAATTATTGTAATGAATCAATGTCGATGCAGATTTTTCATTAAAATATTCTATCGACTTGCTGGGTCCAGAGGAACAGAATTTTACTATTTTGGGAACGTTCGCTGAAATCACTGACATTTGGCGAGGTATCAGTAACTCGCTTTGGGGCTACTCGGTGCCTCTGCTTCTGGCAGAGATTTGGGATCAGCAGCTAAGGTGGAAATCGCAAGCAGAATTCCCAGCCTTGGATCTGTTGTACTCAGAGTGTCGAGTTGCGGGGTTGGCCCGTACTCCTTCATCTGCTGTAGTTCCATATAGAAATGCTTGGCTTTTCTGGCATTGGTTCGGAAAATCTTTGTGTGAAAGTTTTAGAAAACTTATGTTGTCCAATTAGCATTGAGCATTTTGAGGAGGGCATGGTTTGTAATAGCAAAGATTTCCTATGTTAAATTGATGGTTCTATAGGAAATAAAATAAATGTATTTCTGGGTTATAAGAACTTTTCTGTGGGTTAAAACATAATGCTGAAGATAGAAATTGGAGTCTATACAATGAGAAACAATCCATTTTGACTAAGAAAATGCTTTGCTATTGGTCTATATTTATCTTCTCAAATATTCATAAGTGAAGACCGCTTTGAAATTTACTGCTTAGCTTTTGCTTATGTATTAAGCCTTTATGCCAAACGCGATCGAATGCCTTTGAGACTTCCAACATTAACATGGCTGTTTAGAGGTTTTTATGTAAATTCTGTCCGATAATTCCTGTGATTCTGAGCAACTGTTTGACTATAGACAGCTGTTTTCTGAATCCATATTGCTGAATCTGCAGTAGTTCGATATATATTTTCATTCTATTGTAGATAATTTTTTCGAATATTTTCCCGAGTGGGGAGTAGGCTTATAGGTCGATAATTTGCTGTTAGATTTTTTCCGGGCTTGGGAAACAGAATGATTGTAGCAATTTTCCAGATGGTGGGGAAATAGGATATTTTGAGACAATTATTGTAAATCTTTACTGGCTTATTAGTAAATCTCTTAGTATATTTTTTATCATGTTATTAGTAACTTTGTCAGCATCTGGGGTATTTTTGGTTTTAAGACTTTTAACTATTGAGGTTATTTCTTCTATGTTAGTCCTATATTTGAGCTAGGAACGTTATTTTCTATAAAATGTTTTACATTTTCTTCTACTTCATTGGTGAACATTTTATTTATATCAGCATTTGGTTGGAATTGATTTTATAATGTTGTAGAGAAGACTTCCCAGTTATTCACCATTTGTATAAATCCTGACCGTTTTCACTTGGAGGTTTCGAGTTATGTTGTGCTTCTGCTTAAATTGTTTAGCCAATGTTCAAACTGCATTGTTATCTGAGTTTATCCTATTGATTTTTTCTGTTCAGGTGTTGTTTCTTTATTCTGCACAATCTCTTTTAATTCGTTTATTCATTCTGTTGACTAGTTGCTTAAAATATGGATTTAGGGTTTTTTATATTGTTTTCTTTGTCTCTTATGTATTTCCTGACATGGTTGGGAAGTTTTATATAATTTTGTAATATTTTAATTTTTGCCATATCTTTTGCCTTTATTATATTTTTATTTAGATTTTCAATTTTTTTTTTAGATTTTGTTTTGCATTTGTTGTCTTGTTTCTTCCTCCCAGCCTCTGGTGGTTCCTCTCTTTCCTGATGACGATGGGGAGGGGGACAGAACCCCAAAAACTTTTCGAGTCGTACGTCATTTTTGGGTTACTTGCTTCCCGTTGAACAGGTAAATCCAAACCATTTGTGGTAGCTAGAAAAGGGCTGAACTATATGAAGTCCTTAAAAACTCATTAAGGGGAAGGATTTAATGGTCTTTCTTGAAAGATTTTCTGCAGTTCCCACGGTGTCGCAAACCACTTCTAATGATTTTTCTCTGATACGAGTTATTTCAAGGTTTCCATTACGAAAATCAATCTAATCTCTTTCATGGAGTAAAATTCCTCGAAAGCTGAGAAACTTTTGTGGTTACGAAGACAATAACGGTGACGTTATATTATTTTGAAAGGGCTTAGTTTTAGATAGGTTCAACTATTCAGGTATAATCTGCAAAGCTAATTTTTTTAGTTCATCTCCAGTAAAATTGGAGATGATATTCTGTACATTTATTACACGATTGCGAAGAATTTCTGCTGTACTTAGATTTGATTGAGGCTTTGATTTTTTGGAATCTGAAGAAAGTGTTCTCTTACAAATGTATCGTATATAAAGGTATAAGGAAGTTTGACATTTAAAAATCGAAAATTCTTTTGCGATTCTTAGTATTAATCTTTTAAAAAATTCAAATTAAATCAATTTTCAACTTCGAATCACATTTTTTTCTCATTTACTTCGAATGGTTTCACAATCTATATTTTACTTAAAATTTTATTGGCAAAGAACTAATATGAAGATCTTCTCAAGACACTGAAGATGTTCAATCATCAATTAGCACCTTTTTTTTAATGATCTGTTTTATGATTTTCATAAAAATATGAATTTTTGAGAATTTTTCTCCATGATTCCTAATGTGGTAATTTTAATAAAAGCATCAATTTTTTAACTTGAATGTGAATATGTTACAACTTTTTCATTTAAGTGATTAGTTTTGAAATATTTCACATAAAATAATAATTTTAGAAAATAACTTAGTATGAAATAATTTCGTGAAATCAGATTTTTGTTCGATTCGAAAGATAATAACTTCATCTTTTAATTTTACTAGCCTTTTTTAAACCGTATCTTCCTACCGTATGTAATAAATGTTAAATTATCATATTAAAAACAAATTTTGATTTGGAAACCTAACTGTTCATGGCACGATTTCTATTAAAGTTGATTTATTTTAATACTCTCTCGAAACACAATATTTAACTCCGCTGATATTTTTAAGACATATGAGCCTCTGTGTATCGTGTGATGAACAAATTTCAATCATTCGTTGCCAATTGTCTTAACCTTGCAATAATTCCAATTTTTACTGCACATTCCAATGCCAATAAAGAACGAAGTAAAAAGATAAAAAGGTTTGATTGTAACAAACTTAAAGAGGATACAGTGATCAATAACTATAGAGAGACTTTAGAAAGGAGAATTTCGGAAGTGAAAGTGGATATCTCCAATGTGGCCGATCTTGAAGAATTATGGTGCCAATTTAAGAGGGCCATTTCTGATACAGCAGCTGAAATTTTGGGCCACAAGACTAAGGAGAAAAGTAAGGATTGGTTTGATGATGAATGTAAAGATGCAAATGGGCAAAAACTTATTGCATATAAAAGATCTTTGCAGCATGGTACTAGGGGTTTGCTGGAGGAGTACCACAAGGCACGAAGATATGAGAAGGTTTTCAGGGCTAAGAAAAGGGCGTTTGAGAAAGATAGATTCAAGGATGTGGAATACCTCAAGAAGACCAATGAATGCCGTGCATTCTTTCAAGAGGTCTGTTATTGTCGAAGAGACTTTAAACCTAAAATCAACTGTTGTAGAAATAAGGCTGGTGTTATCCTTAGTGAAGTCTCTGAAATTTTGGAGAGATGGGTTGAGCACTTTGAAGACCTGCTAAAGATTTATGATTATACGGTTGATCCTGCGATTACACAGGAGGAAATCATAGATGGAACTTTGGAGCTGGATCTTCCAACTATGCAGGAAGCATTGCTTGCTATAAAAGAGCTCAAAAACAATAAAGCGCCTGGAATAGATCTCATACAGGCCGAACTTATAAAAAAAAGGAGGGCTAAAGGTGTTAGAGCTCTTACATGGAATAATACTGTATGTTTGGACATTCGAGAAGATGCCAGAGGATTGGCTTACAAGCTTGCTTTGTCCAATTTTCAAAAAGGGCGATCCTTTAGTATGTGAAAACTAGAGGAATAAGCTTATTGTGCATTTGCTACAAAGTTCTTTTCCAAGATATTGTACAAGAGACTTGTCCCATATGTAGATAATATTGTGGGCGACTATCAATATATGGATTCTGTACTGGCAAATCCACAGTGCACCATATTTTTGGTCTTAGACAAATTATGGAAAAGTGTCATGAATTTGGTATTGATTTACACATATTTTGTTCATTGACTACAAGGCGGCATATGATTCTATAGACCGCAATGAATTATTTAAGGCTATGCTTGTTTTTGGTATTCCATTAAAGTTAGTTAATTTGTTAAAAATGACCCTCAACTCGACTTCCTGTAGGGTCGTAATCCAGGGACAACTCTCTAGAGACTTTCTTGTTGATAAGGGAGTAAGATAGGGGAATGCTCTTTCTTGCCTTTTGTTTAAAATCGTTCTTGAAAGAGTCATCAGGAAATCTGGTATCAATACCAGGGGCAGTATCTTCGGAAAATCTGCTCAAGTGTTGGCGTTTGCAGATGACATTGCATTGGTAGCTAGAAGTAAAAAATACTTAATAGAAGTCTTTGATGCTATTGAGAGGGAGGCCAGACCGGCAGGGCTTGTTGTTAATCAAGTTAAAACTAAATATTTCCCTGTAACTAGAACCCAATTTACCCAAACTCATCTACTCATTGGTGATTATAAATTTGAAACAGTTGTTGAATTTATCTATCTTGGCTCAATGGTTAACAAAAATAATGACATTCTCCCAGAGGTAAGCTATTAAATGCTTTCTAACGCGGCCTTAGACAGTACGTTGGATAATTAATATATGGCATCAAGTATTCATCAGAAATAAATTAGATAATAATTATTAAAATGAAATTTTACATCATATTTCAACAATAAGAAAATATTGTATAAATGAAACATAGAATCAATTCATACTCAGTCATGTCATGTTAAGATTCGCTTTCTGTGGATTCTCGAAACAGTTTCATTTTCCTAAAATATTCCATGTAATTAAACATAATGAGTATCTAATTACCGTGAGCTCTTGTCAAATTCATCTTATAACATATTTGGTTTATCATATATATAAACAACCATCGTTATTGTTTATTAATATAAGATCTACAGTAATAGGTTAAATATGCATGGTATGATTTACTAACTTTAGAGACATAAAAAATGCTTTGATTACTTAAAATTAAAATTTTAAGACAAATTTAAAATGATAATGGAATTCGTTAATCTGGTGTTGTAAATAGGAATTGAATGATAATTTAGAATATGAATGAACTCGCATGTTCCGCACAGATAAAATTTTCATCTCTTTTAAAAAAATGGCATGATTAATTTATACTATTTTCCAACGGAACAAAATTAAAGATTCCTTATATCAAAGGTTCCTATGCCTCGGAAACTTGGACTTTGACTGTAAGAGAGGAGAGGCTGTTGGGCCTATTTGAACGCAGGATTTTAAGAAGTATCTTTGGAGGTACGAAGGAAAACGGTGTCTGGCGCAGAAGATACAATACAGAAATCTATCGAATGTACAAGGAGCCAAACGTTGTACATCACATTAAAGCAAGCCGTCTTAATTGGGTTGGACATGTTATTAGAATGAAGGACAATAAAACACTAAGGGAATTTTTTTGCAAAACCCATCAGCGTAAGAAGAAGAGGAAGACCAAAGCTGAGATGGGTGGATGCAGTCGAAGAAGACTGTAGGGTCCTTGGAACAAAAAATTGGAGGAGTTTGGCTGCCAGTAGAAGTGGCTGAAAGAAACTTGTTCAGAAGGCCTTAGCCCATTCAGGGCTGGCGCGCCATGAATGATGATGAGAGGAGGATATTGAGACCACGAGCTATTTTTGGTATCTCCATTAGTAAAAACAGTGTTCTTCAGGTTAATCAAGTATTGAACATGCAACCATGTGACTTAGAAACTCGACAGGTTACTTTGATCCTATATTTATTCTTAAAATTAAAAATTAATATTGAATAGCATAGTATTAAAATGTAAAAATAATTACATTTTAATACTATGCTACATAATATTAATCCTTTTAAATATAATTTTTTTGTTTAAATTGAATTTAAATTACATTTTTTAATCAAATATAATGTTTGCTTTAATTTATAAAAAATTTACTTCCTAAGAAAATTCACAATTTTTTTTAAATTTATTTTTATGGAGAAGCTATAAAGCAAAAAAAAAAATTTTTGGGCTTTCGCTTTACTGACATTTTTATACATGAGGGCTAATTCATTTGGTTTTGCTTTTATTGGTTTCTCACTCACGATCGATTTATGCACACGAAGTCTTCTTAAATTGTGGCCTACAGTTTAAAAATGATTACTGACTACTACAGATGTCTACACTCGAAGTGGGAATTGAAGCCACGAACTGCTGAATCGAAAGCCAGAATGATAATCGTTGGTCTACCAGTTCGGTACTTCTGAGGCGGGTTGCTGGTAAAGCTCAACTTTTGGTGTAGGTACGGTACAGGCCCTTTCTCGAGATGGAGGTTGAGTTAATGGACTGTTAAATTAGAAGACATAATTTAAATTTAAAAGTTGACTGAACAATGAAACTAGCTGATAAAGCGATAAATTCTTAAAATTAATTAAAACTTTATGATTTACAAAATGAATTGTATTTCAAGTATGGTATAGTTTTCTTTTTCATATATTTTTAAATTATTCAATTAAAGTAATCCTCAAAGAAAACTACATTCGACAAAGAAATCTAGCGATCTCTTTTAGTATGACGATCTTCAAATTAGAAGGAAATGCTTACTTAATCTTGATGAACTTTGACATATTATTTCAGCTGCATAATGTACCCTTTGTGGTAGCCTGGAGTTTCCTAAGGCCATACGGACTCAGTGACTCGTAATTGTAAGTCATGTGACACGATGACAGCGTAGAAAGAATATTACACTATATGTACATTAACTTTTGACTTAACATTGTAAGCGACTTATGGCTGTCATAAACATTTAATATCCACTGTATACAGTGGCTGCTGAGAGAATGTTTCATAGATAGTGGGCCATATTGACGTGTTGCAAGGGAGGAAACCTTGAAAACTCATAATTTATTTCAGAAGTCAATCTGATTGACTCCATATAATAACGCATTTATAATTGTTGTAATGTTTTCATTGTTATGAACAGACAGCAAATCATAATAAATACAAAGTCGTTTTCTTGAAACGAGATTTCTGCCAATAATTTGTAGTGAAGAGCCATCTGATACCCTGTTCCCCTTATTTAAATAATTCTTATTAATTTCTTCCATAATAATATTGCAATTATTTAATTTTTTACTAAGAAAACAATAAAAATATGAAATTTATAAATATTTGCTCCTGTGGCAGTTCGATTTATAATTTGTTTTCTCGCCCTTGCTTCACGTGAGCGATGAGTTGCTGAAATCACTCCAAAGTACAAAATGAATCAATTGAAATAAAATTTCTGATCAGTGGACGCATTTACTTGCCTAATAATTTTCAATTTGCTATTACAGAATCTCAAGCGAAGAAAGTCTTGAAAATTTTGTCCCCGATGATTCTTACAATATGATGAAAAGCGGCGAAAAAATAGCACCATTTTAAATGGTTCAAATGATCATCAGATTTTTCTTCACCAGTGCTTTGGAAAATTTTATCTGTAACAGAAAGGTAACAGTTACAGGGGAAAAACAGTAAAGCTGTTCGAAATGCACAAGATAAAATTAGTAAAGTCGAAACCCCACCTCATAATTCAATGGTATTTTTGAGAAGGAACCGAATTTAATTCCATTAATATAATCAAAACTGTAGCTGGCAGACCACTATGTCTGAAAAATGTAGCAACTAGCCTTTATTTCATCCAACAAGTAGAAATGTGACAAGAGAAAAAGAGGAAAGACTGGTGAACTCTCTTCTTGAATCTTTTATTTCACCTATTAACCACACATAGATATTATAAATCATTGAAGACAAATCGACATACAGGAGCTCAAATACAGCTAACATAATAATAAATAGATTTTAATAGATAATAAATCAATTTAAACAAATTATTACTTGTAATATTATGTAGCAGTAACAAAATACATATTATTCATTTTTGCAAAAGTCATTAATAAAACAGAAATTTATTTATATAACAATTTTCCATAATAAAGAAATAATTTAGAGAGTGAATTTGAATGAATAATTTTCTTTCACTGGCCAAAACCAAAAAGTTGTAGTAATAATTATTATATAAATTGAGGATATTTCATCTTAAGCTTTATATATGTCGTTAGAGATAAAACATGTGTATACAATAGTAAAGTCTATTATAAAGTTTTGAATTTGTAATTTAAAAAATAATTTTAAAATATATACTATTTTATCATTTTTCTTAATTTCTTGCTTTATAGAGTAAATCGATTTGACAATTGAAACATTAAAGTCTCAGTCAAATGAGACCCTATTTAAGTAAAAAAAATTACAAGAGACGAACAAAAACATTAATCTATTTTTTACTTCTGCTCTTATATATATATATATATATATATATATATATATATATATATATATATATATATATATATATATATATATATATATATATATATATATATATATATATATATATATATATATATATATATATATATATACTACTGGCCATTAAAATTGCTACACTAGGAAAGCGGGACACCACACACGTGAAATTTGCATGATAGGTAGAACTTGCTGTGATATGCAAATGATTAGATTTTCAGCGCATTCATACAAAGCATGCGACACTAGCGACATCTACAATGTGTATAAAACCAGAGATTTGACAGCAGTTTTCTCATACTCAATTTCCGTTTCAACGTTGTTTTCGGCAAAGAAAGTTGTTGTAATGCCTCGTATAAGAAGCAGAAATGCCTATCAGCACGTGTCTGACTTTGATCGAGGAAGGATTATAGCCTACCAGGATTGCGGTTTATCGTACCGCAATATTGCTGCTCGTGTCGGTCGAGACCCCATGACTGTTAGCAGAATATGGAATCGATGGGTTCAGAACAATCATACGGAACGTCATGCAGGATCTCAGCGACCCCCCATCACTAACAGCAGAGAAGACAGACATCTTATCCACATGGTCACAAGGGATCGTACAGCCACCTCACGAACCCCAAGTCGAGAAATGGAGTCCTTTGCAAGGCAACAAGTTTCGGCTCGAACAGTTCGACGACGTTTGCAGCAGCATGGATTGTCTACACGGCGTCCATGGCTTCGGCTACCATTGACGCTGCGTCACAGACAGGAGCGCCTTCAATGGTGTGATCAGCGACGAACCTGGACGCGGGAATGGCATCACGTTATCTTTACAGATGAATCTCGGTTCTATATACAGGACCATGATGGCCGCATCCGTGTTTGGAGGCATCGTGGAGAAAGCGCATTGCCAGCTGGCATTTGACATCGCCAGACTGGCCCATCTGCTGGAGTGATGGTATAGGGTGCCATTGGATACACGTCTCGATCACCTCTTGTTCGCATTACCGGCACTTTGAACAGCAACCGTTACATTTCCGATGTGTTAAGGCCCGTGATTCTGCCCTATCTTCGAGGCCTCCCTAATGCTTTGTTTCAACAGGATAATGCACGATTGCATGTTGCCCGTACTGTTCTGAACTTTCTTGATACAGAACAGGTTCGACTGTTACCCTGGCCAGCACGTTCTCCTGATCTGTCACCAATTGAGGACATGTGTTCAATGGTTGCCGAGCGATTGGCACGCCATCACTCACCATCCACTACTGTCGATGAACAGTGGCATAGTGTTGAAACTGCATGGACTGAGATCCCTGTACATGCCATACAATCTCTGTTTGACTCCATGCCTAGGCGGATAAATGCTGTTATTGCAGCCAGAGGTGGCTGCTCTGGATACTGATTTCTCAAGATCTATTCATCCTAATTTCCTGTAAATCTAATCACTTGTTCTTTCCACTATAATGTATGTGTCCAATAAATATCGTTCTGTTATTTGCATTCCTTCTTGGTGTAGCAATTTTAATGGCCAGTAGTGTATATAAGCCAATATGCAAATTCATGGCGTTTTAACCTTAAGTTCTCGCAGTGGCACCCCAATTTACGAAATCTCTCCTCGGGTAACTAGGACAGCATATAGCAGAAAAACAAGAGTCCCAATTTTTTTTAATTTAAATTTTAATTGAAGATTGTAAATTTATAAAAAGATAAGAGAATTAAATATTTAAAGCTATATATATACTTACTTTTTCTTTAAGCAGAAAAAAATTTTTTTTTGAATTTTATTAAAATTGTTTGAGAAATTTAAAACAAAACAATTTTTACGTATGTCTTCAATCAAATGTTTCCTTCGCCGGATTTATAAATAGTTACTCGCTGATGGAAAATTTTTAAAACAAAGCTGAATTTTATGTACCAACGTTTTTAAAAATTTATAAAATTTCTCTTTTAAATTTAAGCATTTGCTATTAATTTTCACAAGAAAACTATTCAAAAAGTTGTCTATTACACAATCTATTCAAAAGACGTGTTGTATGCAACTTTTTGTATAGAAGAAGGGTTTTGAGGGTAGAAGTTTATGTTTAAAATCTTGCTCAAGGGCTTCTTTAATCTTATTTTAAGAGTAATTTAAATGAAAGCTGTTGTAGAATACAAGGTACATCTATATTAATCTGGATTACTAGGGGTATCATGTTTATAATCAGGTAAATATATCTTGACACTGCTCGCTAAGCAGACGTTCTTGATGATATGCCTCAAACATATCTGAATTTTTGAATCATAGAACCCTAATTCATGGCAGAGATTTAAGTCAGACAGTCAGTAGAAATATGAAGCTTGTTATTTAATTAGGATTTTTGTTGTTTCACGTTGTTCCTCATCTCTTTTAACAGCAGAACTAATTCAAGTCCATGAGCCCATTTACTCTGAAGAAACCCATTACCAATAGTTAACCTTGAACCAGGTCAATCCTGGTGAGCGCCAGACTCGATAAAATGTGCCAGGGAAGGCAATGTAGAATAACACTTAGTGCAAATTTTGAAGTCATTCCCGCTCCAGCAACCGAGCTGATAAGACGGGTCTTTCATTATCGCTTATTATTACCACCAATAACAGTCCTTGATGACAGATGACCACTAAGAAATCGCGTAAGGGCAGTTTGATCTTATCTATTGCCACTCCGAATCAAGGCGTCACCAAGGCACTTATTGTGATACCATCGATGCACCGGTGTGACACATGAGGGGGGGTAAGAGGCAGCTTCTATGGTCAAGGACCTGAAGATTGTGGTTTTTAAAGTTGAGAGAGTTATCTCTCCCCTAAATATTTGTTTCTGTTTTCCAAGATATGCGAGAATCAGTGAGTATCATATTTAGAATCGAAATTAATTCAAATAAGAATTTCCCGCTTTTTGAAATTATTTTCTCACTGCTTATTAATATACATTGAAAATACAACTTTTGTAAGAAATGTTTTTCGATCATTCAAAAAGTCATTGTTAAATGAAATGAGTTTGAAGTTAATTCCTAGTATGAAAAACCACTTTCATAAATTAAGTTAAAAGAGGAATATTCTTCTTCTTCTTTTTCTTCTTCGAGTTGGGTTTGTATGTCATTGAGCACCTCTGCTTTTATCAGCATTTTGTACTGTTAACTCCAAACCCAATGTTTCTTAGTTCCATTTGCTCGGATCACCCACTTTATTAATAAAGTCTGATAACCCTTTAATGGAATCTAGGTGTAACTCTCTAGTATGGATGATGCCTAAAGAGGTTAATCTAGGGAGGGCAAGAGCCTCGCATTCATAAATGATATGCTTGGCCGTTTCCTCTTGCATATGACATTTCCTGCAGATAGGATCTTGCTGAAACAGTCCCATTTTATGGAGATGTTTTCTGAAATAGTAGTGCCCAGTTATGAAGCCTACGATTAAACGTATCTTCTGCCTAGAGCATCTTAGAATTTCATAGGAAATCCTCGCTGATGATCTACAGATCATACTTTTAGCGTGGGTTTGACCAGGAGATTTGAGCCAAGCTTCATACATCTTCCGTTTTTCCCATCTGAGAACATTGGTTTTTGCGGTCTTCAAATTGATCCCACAAAAGGTTCTGGACCAATGGGAACAAAAGACGATCCTTGTTTAGCAAGCTCATCAGCCCTTTCATTGCCTTCAATACCTTTGTGCCCTGGCACCCATACAATGATCACCCTGTTTCTAGTTGCCAGTTCTGTAAGAAGGTTTCTACACTCCAGAATCATTTTAGATTTGATTTCGAAGGAATTAAGCACTTTTAAAGCGGCTTGACTGTCACTGAAAATGAGAATCCGCTTATCGTAGTAGCCCTTCTTCATTCAGTCGCAGACAGTGGATAATAGCCAAAACTTCTGCCTAGAAGACCGAAGCATATCGCCCAAGGCTTACAGACAAGCTGATTCTTGGTGACACGCCACAAACTCCCAGTCCTGAGAGGCTGTTCTTCAGTGATCTATCTGTGTACCAGATTAGATCTCCTGTTTTAGTTTCAAACATGTTGTTATCCCATTCGTCTCTAGTTGGAAAAACTATATCAAATGTCCTATCAAACATGTATGTTTTTTCCATGATGTCAGATGGCATCAGAAAAGTAGGGTCTTGAAATTTCATGGTGATGCCCTTGTGCCCTTTGGCAACAGGTTGATCATACCAGTGGTTTTGCAGCTTCATTCTGTATGCATTCAATCTTGCAACGCTGCATAGGAAGATGTCCAAGGGAGTCAGATCCAACACAACCTTCAATGCTCTGGTTGGCGTGGTGGAGATTGCTCCTGTGATGCAGAGACATGCTAGTCTTTGTAGACTCCCCAGTCTGTCAATCACAGTCTTCTGTTCCACCTTACGCCACCAGATCACACAGGCATATGTGAAAATGGGCCTGACAAAAGCTGTGTACATCCATAACATCAGTTTTGGATATAAACCCCAGTTTTTACCAAGCATTCGCCTGCAAATCATAATGCTTTTCTTTGCTCGGTTGATCCTATCATCAATGTGCTTATTCCAGGTGAGTTTCTGGTCTAAATAGATGCCCAGATACTTCACCTCTGAAGCCACATTGATTTCAACATCAAAAAGTCTTGGTATGAAAAACCTTTCCGTTTCTTTTTGCGTGTAAAAGGTACAAGGTAGGTTTTCTGAGGATTAACCATCAGGTCCCTATCCATGCACCATTGACCTACATAACTTAGAGCATCCTGCATGAGATGACAAGTTATGTCAAAATCTTTACCAAGGATAAGGATGACAATTTCATCAGCATATCCCTGCGTATAATAGCCCTTATCATTTAGATGTTTTAGGAGGCTATTTACAACTAGGTTCCAAAGTAATGGTGACAGAACACCTCCTTGAGGACAACCTCTAGTAGTCTTTTTTTCAAATGATTCACCGAAGATGTTCATTTGTATATATCTATCCGAAATTAAGGCCTCAATCCAAGTACACAGGGTCTGATTAATCCCTGCCCATCTAAGTGCATTGAGGATGGATGGATGGGATATATAATCAAAAGCACCCTGGATGTCGAGGAAAGTTGCCAAGGCAATATCCTTTTGATCCAGAGTGGCTTCAATCTTGGAAACTAGCTGATGTAGAGCAGTCTCTGTAGATTTGCCGGGTTGATAGGCAAATTGAAGAGCATGCAAGGGACTATTTCTACCCAAGTAATCTCTAATATGCCAATCAATGATTTTCTCCATGGTTTTAAGAAAGAATGAAGAAAGACTGATTGGTCTGTATGACTTGGCCTGGTCATAAGTGTCCTTGCCAGGTTTTGGAATGAAGACAATCCTAGTCTTTTGCCATGTCTTTGGTTTATATCCCAGGGCCAAACTAGTTCTATAAATTCTAGTTAGCATTGGTATGACAAGCTTCTCTGCCTTCTGGATCATGTTGGGCATAACTCCATCAGGCACAGGGCATTTTAGAGGTTTAAAGGCAAAAATTGCCATTTAACAATGTTGTAGTTTATGATATTTTTAGCCATGGTCCATTGATTGCTATTGACTCTTTGCAAAGAGACAATGCAATGTTCCCCTTCGTTGCTATAAATATCTCTAGCTCCTGGGAAGTGGGTCCTGGTCATAATTTCCATTACCCCTTTTCCGGAAGCAGCAAAATTACCCTCCTCGTCTTTTAGGGTACCAACCAAGATAGGTTCATCCCTTTTAAGGAGTTTCTGGAGTCTAGCTCCTTCAGAAATAGAATCTATCTCGTCACAGAACTTCCTCCAGGAGTTAATTTTGCTTTTTCTAACAAGTTTGTTATAAATAGTGAGGGCCCTTTTATAGTTCTCCCATTCACCATTTTTCTTAGCTTTGTTAAAAAGTTTTCTAACATTTGCTCTTTCGGCAGCTAGAGAGTCATTCCACCAAGGGCATTGGAGTTTAGCTCTTCTAGTGCGAATGGGAAAATTGTTATGATAAGAATCTAGAATACTTCTCTGTAGGAGATCTGTTGTAACTTCTAGATCGTAGTTATCTCTAATAGGTCTGTTCCCGAGCTCAATCAACCCAGTCAGTTCTTCTTGGAATTTCTTCCAGTCCGTTTTAACTGGGTCTCTGAATATGCGATCCAGACACACATTAGAGTGAATTTCAAAATGGATGTTTTGATGATCTGAACCAGAAGGTCTGTCATCTACTTTCCAGTATTTGATATTTTTACTAATCAGCGTTGTCGCTATAGTAATGTCAATTACTTCAGATCGATTGGAAGTAATAAAAGTTGGTTTGTTGCCCTCATTTAGAATATCTAACCCGTAGTTTAGAATAAATTCCAAAAGGTACTCACCTCTTTTATTTGTGTCCGTACTTCCCCAGACAACATGATGAGCATTGCAGTCTAGTCCTAGGACTATCTGTAAGTTGTTATTACTGCAAAAGTTCATGAGCTTGTGCAGAGAATGGTCAGGTGGAGCCTTCTCTTCATAGGGCAGGTATCCAGAGCCAAAAACAATTTCCCTGTCCCTACCCTCTATGTTGAGTCTGACTTTCACAGCTGTCAGGTCCCTAAGAATAAATTCAGAGAGGGGAAGAACCTCAATGTTTTTATGTAAGAGTATACAAGTTCTAGCGTTACCATTAGTACAGTAGATAAGCTTACATTTAGTTCCTTTGAGACCACTGATTCTCCCCTAACCAACCAGGGTTCTTGAATCAGGGCCAGGTGTATATCCCCAGCAAGAAACTTCTTACTGAGGTTAGTAGTACCACTTCTACTGTGGTGGAGGTTGGCTTGAACTACCTTCACCCCCATCAGCAGGAGCAGGTTTATCAAGTACTTTAGCCTGCACATTGTGAAGTCCAATATGAAACCTATATCCCCTTACACGAAGTGTGGCAGCATCTAATTCAGGCACACTAAGAACGATGGTCCGCCCAGATGGGTCGTTCTTAATGTTAAGAACGTTCCACTCCGATGGAGTGACCCCACCGTTCTGAGACTCGATTTTTCTCAGGAGCTCTTTAGGTTCCAGTTCATTACAGATTTTTGGCAGTTTTGCAATTATCATGGTGGTTCTGACAAGTTTCTTTGCCTCACCCACCAAGAGTTTATGTTCTTGCCAAGGGCTTATATCATTGACATTCTGTTCCAGCCACTTTGAGCTCTCCAGATCTGCACAATTGATAATAAGAGCCCCGTTTTCAAGTTTACAGGATAGGAAGGTTGGGGCAAAGCCCTCCTCATTCCTTCCTATTTTCCTGGTTAACAAGAGTTCCAGGTCATAGGCCTGTTTCTCTGTTAACCGATTTTTCGGATGACCTTCTAAGAGCACGGCCATCTTGATCGCCGTGAGAGCCGGCCTGTAAGTAAATCCCTCAGGTCCTTCTCTCTTGGCAGCTTTTCCGACCTTGCCCTGGTTCATCCGGTTGGCAGGACGCTTCTCGCCTTTGGTTGCCTTGGGTTTTTCAACCCAAGTTCCCTCAGCAATTTTGCGCTCCTTAACCAGCTTCTTTTTCTGGGCACCAGATATTATCTTTTTAAGCTTGATTCTTGTCAGTGAGTCAGTCATGCTAGAGATAACTTCCTGAATCTCACCAGAAGAAGATGGTTTGGAGGTCATTTCTACCTCCTGTGAAGGTTTCATTGCTACCCCTTTATTAGATTGTCTCTGAGTTCCCTTGTCTTTTTCAGAAAGGTCTGCTTCAGAAGTTTCTCCTGCAAAAGCAGAAATGTTTGTTATTTTTAATGTCTTTTCAGCCATATAATAACAGTTAATAAGCTCAGGTAATATGACAGTCCACCCAGCATTGCCTGAGTTACTGGGCAAGGCAATTTACTCTAGAAGTTCGCCAGGCAACTAGAGGCTCCGTTAAGACACCAATACCGCGGTGCCAATTAGCCCTAGGCGCGGAACGCATAACACCAGGGTTTACGGGAGCTGGTTCGCGGCCACTTATTCAATATTCAAGGCTATCCTGTCATTCCTACAGGACGTTCAGTTATCCACCAACTACTGACGCGCCTGGTGGCTAGCTCAAGCCCCAGAGGGGTACGCATACCCCCTGGTTCCAGGAAGGGGAATATTACAATGCATTTAGTGTATTATTTTTACGAAATTTTCAAATTAATTATTGAGCTTTTAGAACTTAAATTTCGTATATTCACTTGAAAAATTGATCAATGATGACTACTTAAATTTCTATTTGATAAACACACTAGTAAAATTTTCTGCAAAATTAATTTATATATTTAAATTTTAATGGACTTAAATACCAGCTGGTGGGAAATGATATGACGTCTAAAACCAGTTGTTTGCTTTGAAAGAGCTCTCCAGTCATTCTAGGTACAAATGACAATGTCAAATGGAATTGTATTTGTAGTTGAGCCTTATAGCATAATGAAAGAATTTGTTCATAGAATACTGAACAATCAAGAAAAATTAACATATACAGGGAACTGTTAGAATAAAATTATTAAAATATTAAACATAATGTCTCATAAATAAATGTTCAAAAGTGATACATTATTGTTATTCTTAATTAATGTTATGATACAAATATCCGTGATACGATATGATACGTATGTTTTGAAACGAATAAAACAGAGAGAATGATATTTTTTGTATCTATTGATTAATCAGAATCAGGAATTAAATGTTTAGAGATTTTTTAGGGTTCATTTCTCTATTACACCGCATTTTCATACTCCCAAAACATAATTCAAATATACATTTTTCACTTTATTGATTTTCTCTCCCACACATACACAATCATTCACTGAGCTGTGAGTGACATTTGCTTGGAGAGTTGTATAGATTTCTTAAAACTTTTACTTTTTCAAACAGGTAATACTTATGAAAATGCCAAGGTAGATAATAATTCGTGAGGAGATCGATATCGACCTTACCCTCAAGAAAACAATTAAATCTATCTTGAGCCCAGTGATTTCTTGTTATAGGATTTAAATTCTATTAATCCAAAAATAAACATCTTAAATCGAAAATTTCTGATTTATCCCAATATACTGATTTTTATTAAGCAGCTCACATTTCATTAAATAACTAGTTTATCAAGTAATTCAAATTTTTTGACTACGTAACCTTAAAAGTAGAAATCGGAAAAAAATTTAGCTTTACTAAATTACATCGGCTGATGTAACAAAATTTTCATTTTGTCATTCAACAGCACAAAGTTGTAAGCTAAATATGAATAAATCAATGATCAACGGATTTGATTTCATACTACTTCTCAGAATTGTACTAAAGTTTTTTTTTTCTTTGACCAGTGTTTTTTTCCTTATCATTATATTTCAGATTGTGTCAGCATAATCTGGAATAAAAATATTAAGAGTCAGCATGGCAGTAACTTCTTCCACGTCGGCTGCAATTTCATTGAACTCTGCACAATTTACCAGTGTTTAGTTTTTGTTTTTAAAATTTTTAAAACAGTGTAAATATATCATCTGTGTTTCTTGACACCACTGAAACAATTTTTTAAATTTATGAATTTTTCCGTGTTAATAAAATTACCATGTTAACTATACCGCAGCTGTTTCTTTTCCCAATACCTGCATTATTTTTGCTTTGGATAGCAAGCAGTTTGTTTGACAATGGATCAACTGTGAAAGGAGTCAGCTGGTCGAATGAAGCTGTTAAAGTATGATTTAAGTATTATAGTAAATTTTTGGTTTATTAGTTTGAATAAAGTTTTTACAATTCTATAGAAATGTAAGAAAATAGTGCATTTTGATTACTTTTTAAAAATTAAAAAATTTATAAAGTATCCTTACATTTTTATTTATACTGTAATAAAGTTATTAATGATAATGCAAATTACAGTTATTAAGACCGTAAGAAACTGACATTTAATTAGCCGTATTTATAAATAAAATTCAAAACTTATTTTTTAGATCACTGGCAGTGTAACTTGACCAAATATTGTAAAGAAAATTAAAGTCACTCATTATAATGATGTTAACATTTTAAATAATTTAACATCTGATAGTTCATATTTGGGACACAGTATTTGTACAATATTTGCACTAATTCTCACTTGTTCTAATTTAAAGTTTTTTTATTATTTATTTTTAATTTCTGCACTATTTTTAAATCAGAAAACACATGGAAGATCAGTGTCAGTAATACATAGGTTATTTTATGTTTATATTTAGTGACTTTAATTTTTATTTTGTTCTTTTTGTTACATTAAAACACCTTATAAGCAAGAATTAAACATACTTGTTTATTTGCTTAAGCCCAAGATTGAACGACTAAAGTTGCTTTGGATTTTAACATTTCCATTTTAAGAATTGAAAATGTCATTTAATTTGCTAAGTCCATTTAAATTTTCTAAAATATTTTTCAAAATCAATATTCTATTTTTGTGATCTTTTTTTGTATTTTAATGCTTGTTTATAAAAATCACTTTTCTTGTTGTCCATTAAATTTTTTATTTTTATTTACCGTTTTGTAAAGTTAAAAACAGTGAGATAATGAAAACAAAATAAATGTGATTAAAAACAAGAATAAAAATTTCACTAATATTAATCAAAAATGTAGTGATAATGTTTAGTTGCTTAGAGAATTTAGTAAGGTTAAAAACTTTTTAACAGTTTTTAAATTTTAATATGCTAATTTTAACTTAGCATATTTTTAATGACTGTGAACTGTTGATCTTATAAACTGCTTTTGTAATTTCATTCTTTCATAATTTTTATTATTAATGATTAAAACATTTTCTTTAAGTCTGACAAATATCTGTTATTTGCAACTAATTTAAAGTACAGTAATGTAGAGATCTATATTTAAACATTTGAAATTATATTTTATTTAAAATGTCTTAAATATATTAATACTGCAAAAGTTTGCCCAATACTTTTGGAAATCATTATCTAACAGAATAATTAATTGGTATCAGTTAACTTTAAAATGAATTTATCAAACATGTTTGTTTATTTTTTGTTTATAGTGGCCTCATACTTTATCACGTTTACGAGCCAATGATTTGAAGTCCGTAGTTATGGATGCTAATGACTATAAAGACTTCAATGATACTCTCGATGCTATCTTATTGCCAAGAGTACCAGGAACAGAAGGTCATGAAATAGTCAGACAAGTAAGTTAAATATTAATGATTTTTTATAAGTATACCTGCTCTTGTAATATTTTAATTGATAAAAATTGAAATTGTTTTTAGTATATTGTGAATGAAATGAAACAACTTGACTGGAATGTAGAAGAAGATATTTTTACGGATCGAACTCCTCATGGCAAGAAACCTTTCAGTAATATTATTTCTACTTTAAATCCTGATGCTTGTAGACGTCTGACTCTAGCTTGTCATTATGATTCTCTGTACAACAGAGAGTATACGTTTCTTGGAGCTACTGATTCTGCAGTACCATGTGCAATGCTCATTCATGCTGCAAGGATGTTGGACCACCCTCTCAAAGAACAGAGTAAAAAGGTTAGATTGTTACAACAGTTAAAATGTTTATATATAAGCTTCATGTTTCTACAGATCTATGAATTCAAATTTCATTTGGAATTACAATAGGTTAGTCACTGTTTTTAAATATTAGATAGAATAAAACTAAATATTTTCATTAATGCATTTGCATTGTTGGTCTTCAGTTCATTAACTTTAATGGAAAAGTTAGATGTTGCTAATAGTTGTTATATTCTTTTAATATTTGTTTGTTAACTCAAATAATGAAATAATCAATTAAGTTTTGTGATGAAAAATAAATTTCATGACTAATAAATTTCATGTGTATGCAAAATAAGAATGATTATGCAAAAATCACATTTATTTCTGTAAAGAAAACTTAATGTATGATATACATTTTTTAAAAATATTTTGTATGATATACCATGCTTACTTGTGCTTTTGATCTTGTTATTATGAATACTTTCCTGAAGTTGAATTGTTGTATCATGATCTTTCTAAAATTAATGTTTTGTTTTAAATTTAATCTGCCTCCTCTAACATGTGCTTAAAATCAAAGTTTTTTAACTTTTAAAATTATGTTTTAGTGTGTATCTGATTTATATATTAGCAAAAAAATTTTATTTATATAAATTAGTTAATTTTTACAGAGTTTTATTTAAACAAATTATCTTATAGTCTCCCAATAATATTTAAATTTATATTATTTAATTACTTATTTACAATGTAAAGTTTATTTTTTGTGGATTGAAAATAGTCCCTTTAATATATTTAGTAGAATTTGAGCTAATAGTTGAAATCTGCTCAGATTGAAAAATTTTTAGATTATTTTAAAACTCTCTTGAAATGAAACTATATGCAAGTATGCAAGATAAATGAAACAATATTAGTGAGAGTAGAAGCACTTAAATGAAAAAATTATCACCTCAGGGATAAATACATTTGTAATGATATATGAGGATATTGCGGAACTCTACTCTATTAGTAGTGTTGTTGTTTTTGCTTATCCCCAACTGGCGTGACAGTACCATCACACCAGTCCCATGAATCCAAAAATAGTCAGTCTCTCAAGCACCACCTTCGGTCTCAAATCCATGTCCCCTTTCTCACACCCAATGCACTGAAAAATATGAGATGGGGAAGCCTGAACCACTCGACATTTGGGACAGAGAGGGTAGACCTTGGTACCAGAGACGTGTCTGTGAGCAAGCAGGTGGCCACTTCGCAGTCTTGTCTGCGTATTCTTGTCTATTAGTAGTTTGATAAATTAACATTAAAAACCTTATAATTTTGAATTGGTGGTTACTATTTCAAGTACTATCCAAATTCAGTAATATTTGGCCTGTGTATTAATGGTTACTGGAATTAAGCCATGAAATTCTTATAACTCTTATTGTAGGAATGAAAGGTTCTGAAGATGCATGATGGGAAAGGGATGCATGATGGGATGGGAACTTTCCATACTAGGATATAGTTACTATCTTTGATAAACAATCTGTATGCTTGACCTATGCCAGGAATGGGCAAATTTTTTCAGTCGCGGGGCCCAAAGAAAAAAGAAAAGAAAAAAAAGGTTGTGATGGGCCAAGATAAATTTCCTAAAATTTTAAAAACAATATACAACTTTTACAATTTAATTATGTTAATGAGATGAGGGAAATAGAGATTTCTCTTGTAAAAGTTCCCTATATTGAGGTTCGAAGTGAGATATACTGAATCTAAGGAACGATGCTAAATACTAATCTGTCAGTCTACTTCTGAATTTTTAAGGTCCATATTTGAAAACACTTTTTCACATGTATAAGATGAAGCAAATGTAGCACTGATTTTCTGTTCTGACAGGAGCTTAAAATGCGCAGTCTGCTACATGTGAGGTCTAATTCACCTATGTTGGATTCACATATGTCTGCTCCCTGAGAAAGAGATAATGCTTGTTAGCGCCAGTCTACAGCTATAACTATCAAAGAATTTCCGCTTTTAACACTTTAATGATTACAATGTCTGTGCTTGCTATTTCTGACGATTTATTTTTTGTGGAACAAAAAATAGAGAAAGTAAAAGAATCATCAGTCTGCTGAAAAAAAAAGAAAGAAAAAAAAACATTTGAACAAAGTAGAAAAGGCGATGGATATACAGTATATAAATTATATATATTTTTGTTTAATAACCGTTGGACCGACAAATTAAAATTCTATCCGCGGGCCGGATAAAACTTTCCGACAAGCCAGAATTGTCCCGTCCGAATTTCTAATGCAGGCATTTAGAAGATAATCTCCTTTTCTAAAATCAATAGTTATATTTTATACTATTATTTTAATTTTAAAATTAATAGTACTTTAAAAGTAAACTCTTTTAAATTTTTACTCAGATTAATAGAATTTGTAGATTACCAAGCTAACCAATATCAAAAATGGCTGAAGAAAAACTAATTTAATTACTTTTTATAAATTGACAATATCAATGTTTGTTAATAATAATTAGTTTATTTTCCCCATGAATATTGCCAAATGACGACAAATTTTAATTAAAATAATTTTTGTCTTAAAATTTAAAGTGTAGATATTTGTTTCTTTCTTTTACTATTTATATTTTAATTAAATTAAAATATGAAAGTGTGGATACCAAAATACAATGTTTTAAGCTATGGAATATGTTAAATGTTTGTTAAATGCTTTAACATATAATATTGGGTGTGTAAAATTTTATGTAGGTTAGTTGTATAAATTTAGATAATGTTCTCTAAATAATTTTATTTGTAAAAATTTTTGATTTCTATTGTTTCTTTTTATGTTAACCTTCTTTAAATTACTCTAATTCACACGATAAAGTAAATTTCAGGATAATCAACTGACATTGCAATTGATCTTTTTTGATGGTGAAGAAGCATTTCAGAGGTGGAGTAGAACAGATTCATTATATGGTTCTAGACATTTAGCAGCTAAGTGGAATAGCATGAGAGCGTTCCCAACTGCATTAAATGATGGTAGTCACTGTTCCAAAAAAGATTTTGAATCCTATTTGGATAGAATGGTAAGAATACATGATTTGAAATATCTTCAAAACATTTATTTGGTACATTTTTAAATATTTATCTATCCTTCAAATATACTAACTTAAGTTAGATGTAAAATTTAAACACTTGTTTAAAGGTAAAGCCTTTTGACACTGTTTTATCATCAGATGTATGGTATACTATAATAAAATGTCATAAAACATTTCAACAAACATCCACTATGTACTCACCTTCTAGAAGAAATTTTTATTGATAGTGGGTTCTAATTATGTACAGTAAAGATGAAACTTTGAAAATGAATCACAATCCATCTTGGCACAATAAATGCAGAAATTCAGCATTAATTTCTCATTATCAAGTGATTAAGATCAAGCCTGAGATTTTCTATGACAAATTATACAATTCTACATTGTAGGCATTTATGGTGTCTCATTCAAACAATTATAAATATAGTCTCAAGGTTTGTTTGTTATAATTTTATAAAACATTTTAATTTTCCTTTGATGATTTCTAATAATTTCTTTTAAAACCGTTGTATTTAAAAAATAATTAAGACATTTTGACTTGTTATTTATTCACAATATCATTTAAATTAAATAAAAAATCACACATAAAATTTTCATATAAAAAATGGAAATTCATATAAAAAAGCACATATAAAGTGGAATCTTCTTTCAATATTTTATTTATTAGGATATTCATTTTTCTATGAATTAAATAAATTTCTTTATTTTACAAAATTTTTTATGGATGCAAGCATTCTCTTTATATTTAAGGAGGCTATTAAATACTAAATCATTAATTATAAAAAATGCTACAGTGAACATGTTTTACATATTAATGTTTTGATATAAAACTATTTTAAAGCTATTTTTATATCAAAACAGCAACCATTTTCAAACTCTTAAACTAAAATTGCAATTATAGTCACTTGTGCAGAACTAGGATCTTGTACATTGTTGATCTCTTGTGTTACTGCTTTTCCATTAAAATCTTCTACCCGAATCGAATAAACTAAATTGTCAATTTATCATCTGCTATTATAGCAAGCTGGAATGATTGTAAATATACATATGTAAAAAATTACCTAAACTGATGATAAATATCAAGTTGAAATTTACTTTTACCCAATCAAAATACAAGAAATAAAAGTAATCATCTGTGGTTTGTGGATTTTCTTAAAATGCAATATATATATATATATATATATATATATATATATATATATATATATATATATATATATATATATATATATATATGTATATATATATATATGTGTGTGTGTGTGTGTTTGTGTGTATGTGTATATATATATATTATTTATATATATATATGTGTATATATATATACATGCACACACACACATATATGTGTTAATTAGCAGTGTGTACTACTCATTAAAAACTTTATAAAATTAAATATAATATTTATATCAAAAAATATGTAAAAATAATCTAATTTATTTCACTTGTCTCTAGGATGTCTTAATGTTGCTGGATTTGATAGGTACTGCCAATCCAAAATTCTACAGTTATTTCCCAGATACTTATGGTCTATATTCTCAACTGATTGAAATTGGTATGAAAGAATTCTTTTCAAGTTGAAGTTTATTCATGATAATAAACGTAGTTCCTCCAATATTAAAAAATATTATATTAAATATTTTTTTCTCAAAATTTATTTTTAGGATTTGTTTCCAACTAATTTTTCAGAATATTTATCAGAAATTATTATGTATCCTCAAATTTTTTATTTTATTTACTTTTTTCATAAAATTTTACATGTAATGTCTAAGATTATTGTTTGCTATTATTTATAAAGTAAATTCAGTATGAGGATTGGCACTATAGTATCAATATCTGTTTTCCTGACTGAGGGCCCTAAGGCACAAAGCATATATCCCAGTTAGGTGATCAGCCTATTGCAAAATCCCCAGTGTTTAGATTCCAAGCATGCTTCATACAAAGTTTTATCGACCTACTGATGCGATGAAAGGCTGAGTTGACCTTGCTCAGCCCGAAGATCGAACCTCAGATAAGTGCCTTGGAAGAATGAAGCACTACCGTTATGCAGTTGGGCTTCTTTGTTATTTCTTATCCATTGAAATTATAATTTAATTTTCTATAGTATATCTAAATATATACAATTATTTCTTTTTTTATTAATATAATTTATCCTTTTCTGAAAAAAAATTTATTCTTTTGGGATATTATAATGTTTTTTCTATAATTAGAAAAATATATAATCATTGAATATTTAGCTTAAGTTTCAAATCATATAACCTTACTAAATATTAATTAATTTAAAATGTAGCTTTTGTTTCTTTTAATATATAACTAATTGGAAATTGCAATTTATTGTGTTTATTTGTTACCAGGATTTGATATGCATTTTATAATACACATATACATATACCAAAATAATATTTACAAAATAATATCAAATAAATTTACAAAATAAATACAAGATAATTTACAAAATAAGCCAAAATAATAAATATTAAACCAAAATAATATCAAAATAATTACCAAATTTATCAAAATATCACTTTACTGAATAATACTGCATTTATCAATGTACTACCAAAAGCTGCATTATTGAGCAAACACTAATTTTCTTACTCATGTATTACTCATTAAGTACTTTTTGCCATTATTTCTTAAATAATTAAAATAAAAGTATTTGTAAAATTAATTAAGAAACGCATTTTTACTTTCAGAAAATAGGCTAAATAGTGAAGGTATGCTAGATGCGGAACCTCCCAAAAGTGCTACTAATTATTTTGACAGCAATGGAATTTTAGCTTATGTAGAAGATGATCACATTCCATTTATGAGAAAAGGTATCTTTTTCTTTTTGTTATTTTATATGAATTTTACATTTACAAAATTTTATATAGACATTTAAATTTGTTAATTTATTTGTATTCATTTCATAATGAGTATCAAAACCATGAAATGTTAAATTTTTTGGAAATTTTGCCATGAAATTTTTTATTTTTTTAAATTTAAGTTTTTTACTATGAAAGGAAATTTTTCTCAGGAATAGCATGAATATCAGGAAAGAATCTGAGGCAAAATAAAAGCATATTATGTATTTTAATACTGAAAACGTAAGATATAGAAAAATGCAAAACATTTTCTAAAAATATAAAGTTATCATATAGTTTTAAGTAAAATGTTTGTTATTATTTATAACAAACTATTTTCGTCTTTTAAAATGAATTTTTTTATTGCTTTATGCACATACATTCAAAACTAACAAAATTTTCTTTACTCAGAAAGTTCATTTATTAAGTAGGTTATCTTTGCCTAATAATAAAACTGCACTTTTTGGAATGAAAAGATCTAGATTTGATCCTAACCACTGTTTAGCAGTGGGATATATATGTTTAACTTCTGCTTTCTGCATGCACGTCCATTTAAGTAAATGCCACTGTTGCCTTATTGTTTAGGTTATTGTTATCGTTATCAAAAGCCTGTGAGTTCAAGTCTCAACTTTATCAGTCTTGTTCACTAAAACTAACTGGGCCATGTTAAATAGGTCATTGGACAATGTTCATCAAGTGAAATAATACCTTTAACTTGGCTGATCAAGTATTAAAGGTATTGGAAATTATGTTGATGCAACAACATTGATTGCAATTGGTGATTGGGAGTTTTCTGGGCTTTCATCCTGCAACTCAGGCTATTCATAAAGTCACCAGTAATTACTAGGGAAGGGGAGAGAAATGAACACATTAACAGCTTTAGTTGTTTTACTCTCTCCTATGTTGTGTCAATTTCACATTTTTTTAGATAGAGCTGTCAAAGTTTTAACAATACAAAATTACAGTTTATGATGAAATGAAAATATTTTTATCCATTTGATTTTCCTAAAATTATATTTAATGAGATTAAGCAGACTATAGATTAATTCTTTAAAAATTTTCCATTTTACAGGTTTATTTATTCTGCATTTGAAAACTTCAAATGCTTTAAAATTCTTGTTATTAAATAAGCTGATTGTAAATTGTTGAATTGATTTTTATATTGATATTGTGTGTGTTCTTATATTTAAAAAATTATTAATCAGAGAAAAATTAAGTAAAAAATATTTTAAACATTGAGTGGATATGTTACAAAGAATATTTACATGGACTTTAATGTAATCAAAATTACTTTTTAGTTTTTTGTTGATCATATGTATTGTATAATTTATAGGGGTTCCGATATTGCATCTCATTCCAAACCCATTTCCTCATGTTTGGCATCGTGAGAGTGACAACAGAGCGAATCTCCATCATCCCACAATTGATAATCTGAATAAAATTCTCCGTGTGTTCATTTCAGAATACCTGCATTTAGGTATCACAAGTGATATGGATGCTATGAAATAAATGTATAATAATATCAATCAAATATTTTCTTTATAGCTGTATTGAAATAAGTTGAAGAAAGCACTTTCAACATATTTTAATATTGAATTTTGAAATGCTTGCACTCTATTTCGATATTTATTGGGAAACAAAATTAGAAAAAGAATGTTTAATAGATGAAATAAATGTTGCTTTTTTATTGCAACACTTATTTCATTATTATTTGACAAAGGTAAGAGGCTATAGTGAAAAAAACAGCATTTTTAATGGTACTGAATTTACTAAAATGCTAAATGATAAAAACCACCTAACTTGGAGATTAATCTTTGTTCACTGGTTAAATTACAAAATATCAGTGATTAATAAATTCAAGTCTATAAAGTAATAGTTTTAATGATTTTAGGTTTCAGTTGAGAAGTATGAAGCTCACAATGTTAAGGTCACAAAATATACTTTGTATTTTTATTTATTAGACATTACTATTTTATAAAAGAAACTTTTCTGATTACAATCTGGTGTGAAAGAAATTATGCAAAACCCAGTGGATCTCGTTGCAGCTTAAATAAGCTTTTTAGAGTCTCGATGAGCCTTCGATAATTAAAATAATGTCTAAATTAAGAAAAATGTTACTTTTACAAAGTAACATTTTTCTCTTTTAAATAAGAATCCAATTTTTCAATTTTGAATTTGCCTCTTTGAAACTTGATTAACATGAACATTAATTTTTTATGTTAAAATTCCCCTTTATACCTGTTAAAATTTTATCAAACATTTTAAAGGAGTAGTAATGTAAGCCTACATCAACAGTCATTTGAAATAACTGTAATCAGTTAATAACAATCACTAACTAAAACATAAATTATTCATAATCCTATTTGTTGATATCTAAATAATTGCTGCATGTATACATTTTTCAGTTTCTTTATGAAATTTTATATTTTTAATGTTTAATTTTTAAAAGTAAAAATTTTTACTTGTATATCAACATTCTTTTTATGCTAATATGTAAATAAAAATGTGTTAAACTGCAATTATATTTTGAATTTTGGATAAATTACAATGTATATTTTCATTAAAATGTAGCATGTTTTTCCATTTTTGATAAGTAAATTACAGCATACATATAAATTATGCTTTGATATATATAAAGTATTGTCAAAAACAATTTTTGAGCATTTGTTGAAATATGCATTTTACTTTTAAACTATAATAATAGCGATTTAAGAAAAATTCCTTAAACTTTTTTTAAGAAAAAATTGGTGCCATACTTTTTATGCATTTAAATATTGTAAATATATATTTATAATTTTTTCTCTTGTGTATTAAATATTGTTATTGAATTTATTAAAATGTATACAAACTGCTTTTACAAATTGGAAATTTGTTGAGATATATTTTTATATATTCTATTTCATAAAAGTCTATAGATCTTTATATCAGAATTTAGAATATAAAGATTTATTTCTGGGTATTTTTAAGTGGCTTTCAGACAGTTACAGAACAAATATTTTGATCAACAGTTTTAAACTCTTCAAAGTGTTAATGATTTATATTTGCTACAATGAAACATTTTTCATTTTTCCATTTGCTTTAAGCTGAATTGCATTTTATAAGCTAAACTTTAATACAATTTTACTAAATAAATTGAATAATTTTTAGTAAATGAATTAAGCAATGTTAAATCATTTAGATAATTATTTGCTTGTATGTAATAACTATTTAAATTCCAAAATAATTGTATGGTAAGATTTCATAAATTTACATTCATCTTACTTAAAATATTCTTGATTATTTGTAGAAATTTATTTATTGCTTAAAAATTTATTTCTGTGTTTATATTTACTTTATATTTTTTATAATTTTATGTGATTTTTAAATTAACAAGAACAATATGTAACTAATGTGTGAGATATAGATATTTGTGTGAAAGATAAACTTTTAGCATAAAACTGTTTTAATATTGTACTTAATTTATCACAACAATTAAAACTTTCTACTGAGATAAAATGCTAATGTTTTGCTTACAAAATTAGGTTTTTTAATGAATATTATAGATATGTAATTTTCATTAATTTTTTAATTAAATTTCATTATTCATTAATTTGAATTATTTTATCAAAAGTTCCTATTCTAAATGGTTGTATTGTATCATGTGAATGTATCTTTCATATCAACAATACAAAATTATATGCATGAGCTTGACTTTGAACTATTTTAATGTTTAACTTAAACTTGTGATTAATATTATGAATTTTTTACGAGCATTACATTCCAATCTGAATATTTATTTTTAATTTGTGATGTTTACCTCTCCAGACTATTTTTTTCTAGTGTTGAGATTATAATTGGTGAATATATTTCAATAAATTTTTACTTTCAATTTGTTTGTATTAATTTTTTCCCGTTTCAATACACACAGCAAATATAATTAAAATAATATGAAATATTGTGTGAGTTTTTATTAACAAAATGGATACAGTATTTAAGAAAGATTATTATTTATAAATGAAAGTTATTTTAATAACATAAGACAATAAAAAGATTGGATGAAAGCAATATTTATTATTCCACTGGCTGTCACTTGTAACTATTACTTGTATAAATTTAAACGAGACAAAAAATACACAAATTTTAAAGTCAGTGTAATCACTGGTGGTCAGTTTTTGCCTTATGTTTGAAATTTTATCTTGAATTTTGGAATTTAATCATCTTGATATTTGTGAAAAGTTTGTAATCTCATTTTTAGTTAAAAATTGAAAATTTTCATCAATCTCTAATCATTATAATTGAGCAGAAGAAATAATGCATGTACCAAGAGACATTACTGGAAGTGATTGCCGGCTGGCAGTTTTTTGAGGTTCCTGGTTCTGACGAACCTTAACACTCATTAGCTAGCTGGAATGGAGACTGGTGAGCTATATCGTGATCTGATCGGCATATTGAGTTGAAGTTTTAGTGGGCGGGGCTTAGTTTAAGTTTACTAGAGAAAAAATATTTTTTAAAGTAGAATAATTAAAAAATTAATAATTTTAGATGGAATTTTTTGATAAAAATGAGTTTGTGTTATAACACATAAGCAATATTTACAAAAAAGTTTGTATAATTAACATAATAAGTTCCTTAACTCATCAGTTAAAAACATGATAAAAAATAAACGAAACACAGATACAAAACACATATATTTATATAATTTTACAAAACGCTTATATTTTTTGTATTTTTGTTTATATATATATATATATATATATATATATATATATATATATATATATATATATATATATATTAATATATATATATATATATCATTGTTTTGTTATTTATTTAAAAGGTTAGTGGTTAGTATTAACGGAGACGCATTGCTTATGTGTTTGAATCATGGTGGCTGGTGAGGAAACTTGGGACAGAAACGGAGTAGTGAACGGGGAGACAGTGCAGGTTATGGTTGAGGTCGTTTTAGGACGCGGGCGCGGAAGATTTCTTATTGACATATCAGTTTTATTAAGATTTTTGTACATGTTGTACATAATTTTGGCAAAGTATTCTCTAATTGTAGAGATATTACTGGAAGATAGCTCTCGTTCTGCTGTTCTGGAGTTAAAGTCTTGCACTGCGTACGATGTCTTGCTGTTGTAGCCATACAGAAGTTAGACTTCCACTCATATGAAATCATGGCTGCAGCGACCATCGATAAAACGATTTGTCCCTATTCTCAGAAAACAATACAGTGAGGCATTTTACTTCCAGGTATGCCATGAAATGTTCCTTTGTCTTCCCAGTTCAGCAGGATGCGATTAAATTGTGACCAACGTGTCAGTTGGATTGTTTGGTTTAGGAGAAAAATTTACCACGGTTCAGCAGTTTGAAAAACGTCTGAATCAGAAGACCAAAAGCCACATGCAACCTTCTCCCACACATCGTGATATTTAATGTGGAATTATTACAGTTTGTGCAGATCCTACCCAAAAACAAAAATAGCATGATCGTAAGTATTGATTGTCAACATAATATCTATGAAATTGTTTTGTCATACTTTTGATAGATTTTCCTTGTTAAAACAATGATATTGGATTACAAATTAAGTTGATTGACATCCCAGGAATAACAGCAATTCATTATACATTTCCATTTAAACATTATAAAAAAATGACTACATAAGATAGATGGATAGCATTTTGGAACGGTAAAGTGTGTTTCAACTTTCAGAATATATTTTGCACTATTTTACATATCGCAATTTTGATTCCTTTCACTGGAAATGTTTTCGTCACTGCAGAGTATTATGTTGCATATTTGAGTGGTTATAGTTTGTGGAACTTGCACCTTGAATAATCAATATTATCGCAAATCTTCCGTTTTATGAAGCGGAGAACGTACGGCATAAAAATTTGGGAACAAATCTCTTAAATCTGTATTCTTTCAGCAAATGAAAATTCCAATCCATATCTTGCATTAACATGAAGACAAATGGAAATTTGAAATTTAATGCATTTATTCAGTTACTTAGAGCAGTTTTTTTTTTTTTTTTTTTAAGAAATTTCATCAATAATTTTTCTTTCAGCTCTGTAATAATATTCTCTTTGCTTTCAACTTGTATAAAATAAGCAGAAAAATACACATGCATTAGTTGTCCGTTTCATTAAAAATTAGGGTAATAATAAATCCTACGTAATTTCCCGAATGTCTACAATTGTCTCCATTTCTACCCTCCTTTTTATATTTAGGAATTAATATCTTACAAAATTTAAATGTTGTATAAATAAATATATTTCCATTGTAAGAACGCTAATTGCAAGGGCAGTTTTTGTAGAAAGTTAATAACTAATGGGAGTGCACACAGCTTATACAAAGAAATATTATAACAGTCGCGAGAACAATATCAAATAGCAAATATTTTGATTTCAGCATTCTTGTTCAATTCCATTTTACCATTTTAAATACTGCTTTATTGTTCACTAAATCCTCTAAGATCATCATATTTGGTTTCGTGCTGATTGCTAACAAAAATGTTCATAAGGAGAAATAACCTGGACAAACAGTGAGTTGATCGTCTTTTAGTAGATTGATAAAACAATTAAGTACCAAAATTATTGAATTAATGTTTTTTAAATGTGTTATGTAGGATTCTCTCTCTCTCTCTGCTTATATTCGTTTATACATCTTTCTGCCAAGTGTTGCTCTGTTCTTTATGTTACTTAATTTCTTCATTATCCAAGATAATTGAAAATAAAAAAGAAATCATCAACATTTATAATATGACAATATTTTTGAAATCGCGCTTTTATATTAATAGTAATTTCTGTTTAAAGAAATATATGCATATTTAAATACATTGGTGGACATTAAAACTTGGATAGATCTCAATTAGTGAATGATAAAGTAAATGTGTGATTTGGTGAGCGATAAAGCAGTAACTCAAATTTAACGTTGTTGCCTGGCATCTTCAAAATGCAAGATTTCAGGCAACGTGTTAAATTTGAGGGAAAAATCTTATATGGTACAATGCTTTTTGGGTATGATTTTATATGGAAGGGATAAACAAAATATATAAGCAATTAGGTGTAAATGAGAGAGATATAAATAAGAATTTTTATATGCTTATATAAAATATAAGACAATCGTACGGATGGTTTCTCATTTAGAAATCGCAGGTGAACTTTGGCTATTTGTGCATAGGTCGAGTTATGATTTGAAAAGAAAAATTCCTTTCAAAACTGTCTGAATTTGACATCGGCAGCGTAGTAAAATTAATGAATTAGATATGGATAGCTGTTTATCGTTTCGCACTATTGCTGTTTTATATTTATAAAGCAGCAATATGCAATCGTTAGAGCCAGGAAGTATTAAACGCTATAAAGTACTTCAGTGGTCAAGAATCACATTAACAAGTAAGAGGCATGATATACTGTCTTATCAAAGTTCCGGAACCATATATATTCATGCCATGTACTTTGAAATGGAAATTTTGGTTCATAGGAAAAACGATAAGTAATTTTTTTTCAATCCTACGTCGAGACAGCGGCCTTATCGGCCATAAGTCCTCTAGCAGCCCAATAAAAATTAGCCTTATTGTGAAAGTTGTCGGATAAACAGTTTCGTCACGATAAGTAATTGAACTGACAGTGCTACATCTATAGCATCAAGATTATAATTCAGTAAATATTATTGTAGCTTTCCTTAACACTGCAATTATAACTATTGTTATTGTAA
>CM075861.1:10424120-10637774 GCA_037975125.1 Latrodectus hesperus
AGTTAGTATTCTTTAACAAAGGTGAAAACTAACTCACATACTTGATCTTTTATACGATAACTGAAAGTTCTGGAACACCGCTCCAGTAAACCAAAGAATTTTCTAGAATAGTCACACTTGAAATTAAACTCAAAAAAACTTTCACACCACTCGTGCGGGGCTCGAACGCCGGCTGATTCGATGGAAATTCGCTGCCTTGACCACTGAGCAACGACAACCACGTCAGAAAAACGTTTTAATTGGCAATATATTATGACATAATTGGAATAAACTTCCCTATTTTTTTTAATTTAAATGATATTTTTTTAAAAAAATGTACAGTAAATGTAATCAAATTAAAATTTTTATGAAATTTATCTTGTTTATATAGGTAGTAATCTCGTTACTCCCCCCACCCAATATTTATTGCGAGTATTTTTCATTTACATTAAATATAAATTTGCTTACATCGAAGTACGTTTTATTAATCTCGGTATAAAGTAAGCATAAATATTGTCTATCATGATTGAATCCAATACTGAAGATGCTTCTATGCGACATTTCGCTTTCTTTCAAAGTACACTTTCATTTTGAAACTATTGCGCGTTTTCTATCGGCTCCTTTTCGGGTGATTCAACCACTTCTGGTTTGTTTGGCGCACACACGGTGAGGACTCCATCCTCTGAGATCGTCGAATCCACTGCTTCTGCGTCAACAAAAGCTGGGAGCATGAATCTGTGCACAAAATGGCGCGCTGCGTACCCTCGATCATCCAAATTTTCTTCGTGTTCACCTGTGATAGTTACATACCTGCAGACAAAAAAAAAAGGCTTAAAAAAGATATGGGAAAGATGTCAGCTAAAGCAAATTCAAGGGAAATATTGCTTTTCTGTGACTGTATATTTTAACTTTTACAAGTGTTTAGTAAACATCAGCTATTTACAATTCTACAACTAATTGACTTAAGTTTTATCACTACCACTGAATTATAATATTTTTAACTAATTAAGCAATATCTAGTTTAAACTACATTGGCCTCAAAAAGTTAAGGAAAAACATGTTTTTCGAAGTTCACCATAAAAAATGACACTAACAAAACAATTTATAGTTTACATAAATGATAAAAACGAACTTTATGAAAATTTATGCAAAAACGGTCGCTTTCACTTTTTTATAGTTAAGAATAGCTATATATGAGTGAGAGAAAAATATGCAAATGTAAGCCTTTCGTAATTACGCGTGTAACTTTTGTTGGTTTACAACTTTTTTAGCAGTTTCCTTGACAATAGGCAGTGGGGTCACGCAATGTCTGAGAGAAGCCGTTTGCCCGATTCGTTAAGGTGGTGGGCGGTCGGATGGATGTAAATGGGGTTATCACAGGCTGATGCTGCTAGACGCCTTAATGTGATTCGCAGTATGGTCCACCGTCTCTGGATTCAATATCAAACTGAAACATCTGTATCCAGAAGACATGTTCCAGGCCGACCGCGAGTCAAAACATCTGCAGAAGACCGTTTTATAGCTCTTTCGGTCCGAAGGAGAAAAAGAATTTCTGTTCCCCAACTTGTTGCAGACCTCTCTGTAGCATCGGGGAGAAGAATATCCGCTAGTACGGTACGAAGGCGTCGTCACCATGCAGGTCTCTATGCAAGGCGACCAGTTGTGTGTGTACCCCTCACCGGACGACAAAGAAGGGCTCGTTTATCTTGGGCAAGTGAACACGTTTCCTGGACCAGATAGCAATGGGCTTCTGTAATCTTCACAGGCGAGTCCAGATTCACATTGGAGAGCGATTCAGGACGTCTTCTGATTTGGAGGGAACAAAACACCAGATACCACCAACCAGCATTGTGTAAAGAGACAGTTACCGCGGCGGTGGAATGATGGTTTGGAATGGGTTCTCAGTCGGTGGGCACACTGACCTGCATGTGTTCCAGGGAGGAACTGTGACTGGCGTGAGATATAGGGATGAGATATTTGATCTATATGTCCGCCCATATACCGGTGCAATTGGCAATAATTTCATTCTGATGGATGATAACGTACGAGCTCACCGAGCTGTAGTTGTTGAGGAATATCTTGAGAATCTTGGTTTGGAGCGAATGGAATGGCCAAATCGATCTCCAGACCTGAATCCAATTGAAGATGTGTGGGAGTATCTTGGTAGACAGGTTGCTGCTTTAAATCCTCCTCCAAGGTCTTAGGAGAGCTGGAACAAAGCTTACTCCGTGTCTGGTCTTCGCTTCCCATTTCGGTAACCGACAACTTAATTGACAGTATGGAAAGTCGATGCCGCCAATGCATGCAAGCTAGGGATGGGCATATCCCTTATTAAAACTCATTTTTGTTATGCTTCTATTACTTTATACCACATAAAACTGTGATTATTCTTTTTTCCAATAATGGACTTTTCCAGCGAGATTGCATTTTTTTTTGTTGTAAATCCTTTTTGCTTTTTTCTTATGTAAACTTCTATGTTGCAGTCAATAAATACCTGTTTTGTGCACATGTCATCCAAATTTGGTGTTTCTACATTCATTCATTTGCAAATTAGGCACATAAAACCGGTTGTTCCTTAACTTTTGGATGCCAGTGTAGTTATACTATATAATCTAGTTAAGTGGAAATATATTATCTCAAATGCTGTTCTTCAGCTTTCCAAATAATGCAATTTCCTTTAATTAGGTACTTATAAATTAATTTATTCTATGAACAATGAGATATGGGAAAATGATTTTAAAGTATTAAATTACTAGTAAAAATTTGACTAAACAATCCAGCAATCAATGAATTAATTGACAATATCAGTCATCAAGGAAATAAAAAAACTGTAATACGAAGAATCAAACTGGTTAAAATATTATTACAGGTAAAGAAATTAACATATTGTTATTTATATATTTATTTTTCAATATCTAAAGAACCAAATAAATACATTCAAACAATCAATTGCGCAGATGCGTTATAATTCAGGATGCCATATTCCGAGTTTGGTGATTTTTTGGCGGATTTTCTTATGTATCTGGCAACCTAGTTTTTACTACGTCATAGATATGGAGACGTTTAAAAATTATGCAGAAAATTCTGTCTTGGTAACCCTAGTATTTAGGTTATCGCGCACGTTACATTACGCCATCTTGGCAACATGTCTTCATTGGCAAAAAAATTCAGACTTTGGAATCCTGGATTATACGGCATCCGCGCCCAATCAACAAATTAAACGGTAGAATTAATTTTTCAACAATCAACTTTTAAACAACAAAATCCGTTAATACACAAATGCGTATCAATGGAATCCTGACAAATAAATAAATGGAATCATGATTTTTCCTTTCGGTAATTTTACCGAAAGGAAAAGTCATGATTTCACACGTTAATGGAGCGAATTTTTTAATCCGTATATTAGATAAAATGCACATTAACTATTTTCGAGCTTTATCAGTAACATATGTATCAAACAATAATGTAAGTATTTCGGGGTAAAATTTCTTTCTTTTGTTGATAATTCGGATAAACAATTTTGCATATTAATTTAAGCAGAAATAAAAAATTTTTTACACTATTATAAGCTTAGTTTATTACAATTTAAATGAATTGTTTTACTATGGAATTACTTATAAATCAGTATATAAACATATTTTCTCATTATTTATGCAGTATTAAAATTGTTTGTTGTTGTTGTTTTCCTTTGACACTTGCACAAGCCAAGGTCGATTTTGCTTTTGGCAGTGCGAATTAGGTCAATAGAGAGCGTCTATTGTTTGGATCAGAGCACCACGAAGGTGAAAGTACGACTTTGCTCTTTTTAAGGTGCCTCGTCATTTTGAACCACGGTCAGGTGAGGAGACCACACCTGATATGGCATCCTTCTCTCCACATCCACGCCACACCAGTGGAAGGACTTTGGACGTCACAGATTAACGTGGACACGTCCCCAACCCACGGAGCTTCAACAACCCAGTGACCGTGGTCACCCTCCCAACCACTGTCCGCGGAAAATGATGCTTCATACGGTGTGGAGCTACTGAGCCACTGGAGCTCTATTAAAATTATAATGCTAATAAGCATTTGTTAAATTTATTCAGTGGCTAAATTTTATTCATATATATATACAATATATATGAATAAAAAATATGAAATATTTCATTTATTATATATTATTTTTATATATTTCATTGTTCACATAAAAAATAATAAATGTATTTATTTATACCGGAAAATGCAACAATTATTGAGCTGAAATATAATGGCTTGTTATTGGTTGAGTTATGCATAATACAAATGAATTATATTATTCTATCAAATATATGATAATTCTTCCGAATGTATAAATCTCCTTATATTTTCGTTAAGTATTCAATAAATATTTTAATGAATATATGTGCCTAAATGCTTTAACATATGATACGTTGTAGCATGTTAAAAGAGCGTAAATAAGTTTATCCAACTGGGAAATTCTTTGATCTTTTAAAGATAGAAGTTTATGATGCTTTTATGCCCACTGTTTAAGCAATAATTTTATATATTTTTAAAATAAAAATATTAGTAAATATAATAATAAATTATATTAAATTCTAAAATTATATAACTCTGAATATATGGGTATAAAATGTCATACAATTTACCAAACTAAAGGGCAGTAAAAAGTGGACGTTTATTACTAATTAAATGTGTCACAAAATTTACATGCCTTAAATGTACAGTTTATATCTCACTTTACATTCTATAAAGATTAATAACTTTTTTGTAAGTTTTAAAACATGATATTTTCTAAATAATGTAATTGTGTGAGTTAATGCACTGAATATTTCATTTGAATTATTTTTAAAATGTGTAGTACAATAAATAATGCTTCCTGGAACCAGGGGGTATGTGTACCTTCCTGGGGCTTGAGCAGCCACCAGGCGTGTCGGCAGGTGATGGATCGCCGAATGTCCAGTAGGAATGACAGGATAGCCTTGAATATAGAATCAGAGGCCGCGAACCAGCTCCCGTAAACCCTGGTGTTATGCGATCCGTGCCTAGGGCTAATTGGCACCGCGGTATTGGTGTCTTAACGGAGCCTCTAGTTGCCTGGCGAACTTCTAGAGTAATTTGCCTTGCCCAGTAACTCAGGCAATGCTGGGTGGACTTATATTACCTGAGTTTTTTAATTGTTATCTTGAGGCTAAAAAGACACAAAAAATAACAAACCTTTCTGCATTTGCAGGTGAAGCCTCTGAAGTAGACCTTGCTGAAAAAGACAAGGGAACTCAGAGGCAATCTTGTGAAGGGGCAGCAATGAATCCTTCATTTGAGGTAGAAATGACCTCCAAACCATCTTCTTCTGGTGAAAGTCAGGAAGCTATCCCTAGCATGACTGACTTTCTGACCAGATGGGACTGTTTCAGCAAGACCCTATCTGCTGGAAATGTCATACGCAAGAGGAAACGGCAGAGCATATCATTTACGAATGTGAGGCTTTTGTCCTCCCTAGATTAACTTCTGTAGGGTTCATCCATACTAGAGAGTTACACCTAGACTACATAACAGGGTTATCGGACTTTATTAATAAAGTGGGTGACCCGTGCAACTGGAACTTTGGAATTGGGTTTGGAGTTAATGGTACAAAATGCTGATAAAAGCAGAGGTGCCCAATGACATACAAACCCAATTCTAAGAAGAAGAAGAAGAAGATAAATAATACAAAAAGCAATTGGTAATTTTGGTTAATTAGCAAATTTGATTAATTTTAAAACTATGAATTTATATTGTGATTGAATACGTCAGTTCATATCATTATTTTTCTTAAAACTAAAATCACGGTTTGTATTTTCGCTGCATTTTTGCACATAACTATTTCATCACTGAATCCATATATTTGAATCAAATGATTTTTAAGCGCACATCACAAAGGATTTTTAATTTTCTATAATAAACATACTGTATTTTTTCTACCAAAAAATAGGGCTACATAAATATCTGAGAAAGTCAGAAGATTCAGATAATTAACTGCAAATAATATTTGAAGATAATTTATGAATATTTATTCCAGCATGGAAAGAGAGAGAGAATTTTTGATTGTCGCTATCAGTGGATATTAGAAACAATTTAAATAATTATCTGTGTAGAAAGATAAATACATTTTACACAACATTTAATGCACTCTTTCTATTTAAATGTTTAATATCTCTATAAAATGACAATTTTGAAATATGTAACAAATTCTTTCCAGTAAAACAGTTTAATAGGGTAAAATTTATTGCATTATTTTTATAATATTTAGCACAATTTACATTTTTTTCGGAATGTCCTTATAAAAGACATTCTAATATATGTCAATACATATATTGAAATACATTTATTGTCACATATTAGTATGTCTTTTATTTGTCCTATATAAAATACATGTTTAAGTACATATACTTAATACATGATTAAATTATTATATATTAAATATATATATTTAAGTATATATAATACGTAGTGATTAAGGCATTGTCTTTCCGCCTGGAAAAGCGAGATTCGATTCCCAATGCCTCCTAAGACCCACCGAGTATATGCAATATACGTGCTCGTTAAACCTATGGAATCGAAAGTCCTGTGGGCGGTCGTTGAGCAGTTATCATAGGCGTAAGAGTCTGGAGAAAATTTCCTCCCCTTCAAGATCAAAGTCAAAATTGTGGGGTGGATCCTGTGGTGGTGCCATCTATCGGAAAAGTTTAGAGCAAAGTCGTACTTTCACTTCCGTGGTGCTCAGGTTAAACGAAAGACACTCCCTTCTGACTTAAATTCGCATAGCTAACAGCATAGTGAGCTTGGCCTGTTCAAGTGTCATAAGTAACAACAACAGCAAGTATGTTTCTTAAATTACTAAAAACATTTACTCCGATGAAAAAAATAAAATAAATTTTCTGAAATGAAAATTGCGATAGTGTGATATGCCTTTCAGTATCAGTCTTATTGAATTTTTGGAATGTTAACTGTTTAATTTTCCATTTCTCACTAGTTTAAAGAAGATATCCGGAAACTGTCCATGAATTTGACACACCCCGTAGCTGATAACTTAACAATCGAAATGATTTTAAGGCATTTGGATATCTAGCATGTTTTGATTTTAAGGAAGACTTTTCATGGGTATTTGGACTACATTCAGGTGTCGCAATGGAGAAAACCCGAAAACTTACAAACGCATTCACTGGAAAACGTCCACGTAGAGATCAGAATCGCAACATCTATCTCTCGTTGTTCAAAGCGGTTAATATCAATCCTAAGACCTTCCATTCCAAAGACTGCAATTTGTGTCCTAATCCATTGTGATCTCGTGTCTATTAAATTTGAAGCAATTATTTGGAAATATAATTATGAGAACACAAATTTTTCCTTCCTAAGTAGTGTAGTAACAGTATCAACGCCTATTAATCTTATTTAGTTTTACTCGACATAAAAACTATTGAAATGTCGAAAATAAACTATAGTATGGAATTCACAACTTCGGAATTATTTTATTTATATTAAGATAAATATTACTTTTAATTAGTCATAAATTATAAAAATAAACCATTTTGATTTTATATATCAGATTTATTTCTTTTCTAGTCTTGCAGAATGTAGAAGGAATAAATACAGTATAACATTGGATATTAAGCAAGTGATTTATATAAATGTTGATTTTTTTTTCCATTTTATGTGTGATTATCACTGACCATTACAAACATTTTTTGTAACCGTGTGAACCGATATATTATCACGTAATTAAGAATTATATCTAACTCAGCACTTATTACACTTAATTAAAAGTGAAGATACATAATGTTAATTAAATATAATTATATTTCAAATAATTTTGATATAATTCTGTTCCTTCGAATTCTATCACAAAACTCTTTAAAAAATAAAAGGGTAAACAATAGAAACAGGCGATTATTATGTAGACGGTTGCTTCATTTAGAATACACAGTCCGTGGTTGGAATTATGTATCAAAAACCACAAATGCTGAATAAGTTTTTTAAACAAAAAATAGATCATGAAATAGTAGAATAGTTATTCTACTATTTCATGATCTACATTTAGAGCTGAATGGCAAATATAGTGCAGGGAACTCGTGAAATTTTTAGGATTATTTTGTGTTTTCAGCTGTCTTGGTTCACGCATTAAACTCATTCCATATTTTCATGTCCTACATTTGTCATTCAAGGTGTCTTTTCTTATGAGGCAGCATTCCGGAGATATAATAAAAAAAATCTTGACACAAATATTTTTTTGAAAAAAAAAAAGAAGTAGCATTTTTTTTGGAAAATTCATAAGCCTGATGCACATGAAATTTTTACACATGATAGCTTTATATAAGGAAGGGGATCTCTTACACAGAAGTTGCAGCAAATTTACTGCTATAAAATAGAATATTTTTCTCAAACCCGCAATGGTAAAATCGAACTATCACAAAAAATTTGAATTTCATCGATTTTTTTATTGGCAAAAAATGAACCCATAAGAAAAAGACTATCGAATTTCTAAAATTTAGATTCTTAATATATGATAGTTTTGTTCGCGACTTATGTAATTTGCCAATAAAACTAGAACAGAGTGATCTCTTTTAAAGTGTCGTTTCCAATCCCCGTGATCAGCAAAGCTAGATCAGGTCCGTGAGTCCATTCACCCTAAAAAAATCAAGCACCAGAAGGGGATACCGAATCAAGTAGTGCTTGGTAAGCCCCAAACAAGATCAAATGTGGTCAGGATAGGCCTGCGCCGAAGAACACTTAGTGCAGGTCTCGAAATGTTTGTTACCACCTACGAAATTCATGGAAAGCAGATGGCCGCTAAGAAAACGGGCAAGTTCAGTTTGATCACGTCTACTGCAGCCCCGAGCCAAGGAGTCACCAGGACACCTCACCTGGTACCAAGGATGAACAGGTGGGACAATCCAGGTAGCACCCCCTCAAGTCCTACAGGCTGCTTCACCGTGGCGAGGGGGGTGCCACTAGGTGGAGTGGGAGAGATACATCGGGAGTGTATTCGTCTGGTAGGGTCACCCAAGGCGTGAAGGCCACTCCACTGTGCCCAGCTAAAGTCTGTAGGTTCCGGAGCTAAGTCAGACTTCTGCCACCGGAGCTCCAAGTCCCTGACGATAGAAGCTGTCTCTTACCCCACCCATGATTAATTCTTTTAAAGTAATATTTTCTATCCCTCGAAATGTAGAAATTATTAAAAATAAATAATGTTCTCTAAATAAAACATTTGAAGAACAGAATAAGATTTTCGAAAATATATTGAAAATGCATATTGAATTTCTTACATTGATTTCCATGTTTCATTTAATATTAAAACATTAAATAATGTTTTGCTATATTTAAGTTATAGATATTAAAATTATAAGAAATATGTATATATATATATACATATATACATACATACATATATATATATATATATATATATATATATATATATATATATATATATATATATATATATATATATATATATATATATATATATATATATATACATATATATATATATATATATATATATATATATATATATATATATATATATATATATATATATATATATATATATATATATATATATATATATATATATATATATATATTATCAATTATATTCATAGTATAATTCTATAATAAAGAAGCAAGTACAAAATTGCTTTGTAAATATGGATACAAAAATGAATAGGTGCATTAAAAATATTTATCTTAATTTTATTAAAGAAATACTGAAAACTTATAAGAGATTATCTTTTCACACAAATTTATAAGTAATGTATTCGTATACTTCCTACTTTCATAACTGAGACAATAATAATAAGAAGAAAAGTCATTGAAAGAATATCGAATGAATTAAAAAATTTTAGGATTAAATAATATTTCTAAGGGAGAAAAAATTATCCTAGTACAGATGAATTTTTGTATCTAAACTTATTGTCAAGTCGGTTGACTTGTTTCTTAAAGTGGTAAGATATTTTGTTTGGTCCAATTTTTCGGTTAAATGACTTAAAAAATCAAAGAATATATGCACTGTGTTGTCGTTTGAAATTCAAACTATATGTATCATAATAAACTGTAAGGATATACTTTTTTAAAACAGTATTTTAATTACATTTATAGTAGATAATGTGAAATCTCCAAAACACCTTTTTAATGCGTTTTTGGTTTATGTGTGAGATGATTTTTTTTATTTCACGCATCACATATTCTCAAGTGATCGTAATCAAAATATTCAATGTAAAAATCAAAACATATACACTGCCCGATATTCAAAATGCAACACCAAGAAGGAATGGAAAAAAAATTATGCAAATTTCAGGGTAGACACCTTAACTAGTTATGCAAATGATGTGAAATGCGTAGATCCCCAACGCACGTAGGATAAGATATAAGGTGAGGAACCAAAACAATTGGGCAATATTCGCGCCGTTACTGCTGCTTGGAAAATAATCGTTAAAAATTTGTTCTTGTCGCAAAGGACCCCTGTAATTGCAAGAGAATGCTAAGTTATCGTCGACAGAGTCAGTTCCAGCAGACAGACGAGTTTACGAGGGGCAAGTTGATCGGACTGAGAAGTGCAGGAACGTTCTTACTGCAAATCGCAGCTGACAGACACCTGCACGCGTCCACATAGGCTGTGGCGAAGATGGTTGGAAATAAGAACTGCAGAACGTTTGCGTGGTGCCGCTTCAGTCAGAGTTACGTCAGCACGTGTGGATCGATGCGTCCGACGGGAGGCAGTGGCGAACTTACCGAAATTCTGCCACATGTGAAAGACACCCTGGATGCTCCCATATCGAACATAACTATTTGCCGTCGATTGGTTTCTTGTGGCCTGCACTTATGGCATCCATTAAGAAGACTGCCATTGACCCCATAGCATAGATGACAACGTCAGGAATGGTGCCTGATTACAGCGATGCAGAATACGGAGTGTCATAAGATCGTCTACTCAGATGAGCCAGGCTTCTGTTTTTTAGTCACCGCATACGAGTGTGGCGTTGACGTGGAGACAAGTCCAATCCTCCTGCGATTGTGGAACGCCCCTCCGCGCGACAGTGTTGCATCATCGTTTGGGTTGCCGTTGTGTACGACTTCAGGTCACTCCTCAATTCGTATTCACGGCACTATGACAGCCCAACATTACGTGGGTGACATGTTACGGCGAGTGACATTCTTCTGCTTAAGGGGGTATTTAATGCCCTTTATCATCAGGATACCGCCCGACCACACATTGCTCGCATCAGCCAACAAGCCCTGTAAGATGTACATCTGCTTCCCTGGACATTGTAATAGCCAGATCTCTCACTAATCAAACACGTTTGGGATATGACTGTACGCCATATGCAGACCCTGCCACTGCTTTCTTTAGAAGACGCACTTTGTAAATAGATGACAGAGAATGGAGAGCCATTTCTCAGGACGCCATCCATACTCTGACTCTGCCTAGAAATGTTACTTCGTGTATCGCCGTCCACGGTGATGCTATTAAACCCTACTGACCCGACCCTATTCTCGCTCTGTATTATGCATATCATTTCGAAATGCAAATCAGATATTGTTCGTTGCTATCTCTAACTGTTTGTCGAGTTTCGTAACATTTTGGCTACTAATTCTTGGCGCATTTTCAATGTCGGGCAGTGTGTATTCGAAAGAAAATGATTATATTATTACAAAATACATTTAAGCTCTTCTCCTGTTATAATTGAGGACTTGTGTTTATTTCTCTAAATTTCTGTGTAATTCTGAAAAACTAAACACGTGTCAAAATTAATTAAAGATAGCTTCTTAAAATCTTTGTATTGTTCTATATTAGTACATAAATATAAGGAATTGAGTAAATGTAAAGCATATAAAGCCATGGCAAATAAATTTACAGTTAACTACTATTATAATAACACTAGAATAGAACATTTCATCTTTATACTATTAAATTCAAGAAAATTATTTGTGTGTGATATCAAATAAATATTATATTATTTTACAATTTTTCAGTCCTTATTTAACCTTATTCATTCCAATATGTTTTCATCATTATTCCAATGAGATTTTTAACAAAGCTAGCATTTGACTGATTAACCCAATGGTCTTCACTTCAACAATTCGTGCGTTTGATTCCAATCTCATGTATGGGTACTTGAGAGGATTCAAAGAATCCAATTTAAAGTGTATAACCCTGTCTAATTACCCATCAGATGCAAAAATTAATCGTAGTGATTAAAAATAAAAATAAATACCCTACCTAAGCTTACATTGTTTTTCCTTATTCATCCTCTCCTTATTTATCCCCTCCGTCGTTATTCATCCCCTCATTATTTTTCCACTTCCAGATGTCAGCATATGATAGGGAATTAATAAAACAAAAATTGCAGCGGTACACTTCGAATACTTTCCAAAATTAATACCCTTTTAGAAAAACTGGTGCATAAAATGATTTAATGATATTTTTAAAGTGGAAATTCATTATATATTCTAAAAAATACATATAATTACATATAATTTTCAGTATGTATAAGCACTCTTTCTGAATTTGATCCATTCTTAGAATTTTATCATTTTACTTTAAACCTGGCATACAATTCGTTCACTATAATTTTAGCTTCTATTTTTAATTCACTTTTAAAGGTATATCATTGACTTCTATATACAAAAATTGTCTCAAATAAAGTAATTATAAGAAAACAAAATGAATGAAGTTACCAAATATATATATATATATATATATATATATATATATATATATATATATATATATATATATATATATATATATATATATATATATATATATAAACATTCCAAAATCGACAGTGGATTTTGTGATTAAGAGCTGGATGGTGAGCGGTGATTGTTGAAATGGTGTCAACCCGGCAGATCGACAAGACTAAGAGATAAAGACTGACGAGTGCTATCCAATGAAATTTGGAAAAACCAATGGAATATCGAACCAATTGCCAATATACTCTAGGAGCTCCAAGAAACATCCGTAACTGTTGTTTCGATAAAAACTATCCGAAAATAAGTACATTTGATTGGTTTTTATGGTCGTGTTACCACCCGTAAACTCTTGATTACAAAATCCAATTGAGGTAAGGTGGTATGAGTGACATCGTAATTGGACGGTAAATGGAGGGAAACAAGTTCTCTGGCTTAATGAATCCAAGTTGGAACTCTAACTATCAGATGACATAGTCTGGTTTTGGTGTATGCTGGGAGAAAGCATTATACCTATAGTAAAGTTTGGCGAAGATTTAACTATCATCTTGTAATGTTTTTCTTGGTATGGGCTGGTATTCTTGATCCCAATTCATAGTAGGTCCAACGCCGACTTCTATTTTACTATTCTAAATAAAAACATGATACACTATTTTGCTATTGGATCATTGTTACTTCCAAGATGACAACGCCATTTATTTTGTTTAGAGGTCCATCAAGGATTGGTATGATGACAATGTGGTGAACCAATTGGTATTTCCTGCCCAGAATCCAGACTTAAGCACTCCTGGGATGAGTTGCATCTTTGAATTAAAGGGTGGAGGCTTAAGTCCACATGTGAGCTTTCCTGGGATTTTACCTATTTAAGTTTGCTTATACAAATATATACATACCTTCCATCAGTTTGCACCGTTAGTTCTTCTGGGGAAAAATCTTGAACATTTAGTTTCACTATGAAACCTTTTTGCCTAGTCTGATCTTGATCTGACATTTGAATTTACAAAAATTAAGGATAACAATTCAAAATTTATTGTCTAATTTTGTGTATTTTTTATTTGCTGTGTATATTCCTACCAATTTGAAGTTACTGATTTGCATAGTCAACCATCTAATAATTTAAAAATATTGTTAAGTGATGATGTTGACATCTGATCAAAATTTTCCTTTTCTATTTGAATTTATAACCAGTGTTTTCCAAAATCTCAATTATTTTAAGGATTTTAAAATTTTATCCACCTTTGAAAAATGGTAAAAGCAAGAAGGTTTACAATTTATTATTTGATTTATGAAGAAATTAGTGCTTGTTAGTGTTCTGTGTGAGTGTACGTATATTATACATGAACATAGTGCATACAAAAAAATTGAGATATATTTGAGTTCTCTGTATGAAATAACTTCTGGTGAGGCGCAAATTCCAAATAAAAACTCTTTATAAACTCAAGTTAAAATATCAACAGAACAATTTATGATAACAAATTCATCAACAATTCAATTTTGTTCCTTTTTAAGTTGACTTGCAGTTACATCTGTAAAGGAGAATTTCTTTAAACTAAAATAAGATAAATGAGGTTTAAAACGAGAAAGTTATAAATTTGCAATGTGGGGATTAGGAAATTTTCTTGTCACGTGTTGATGGTGATGGAAAATGACGCGGATCATTCCTGCCGTATTAAAAAAATTGGCAAATGTCGAGTACTTTATAATAATGAATGCAATATCTCAGCAATATGACTTAACAAAATAACAGAATCATTAGCCTATAAAGAGTAATTCCCAGCCATCCCCTTTTTTGCTATGGCTTATTTTTAAAGATTTAAAAATTTTAAGGCACACAAAGAAAAAAATAAATTTAAAAGTTGCTTACTTACCTATAAATCACAGTGTAAAATAGTAGATGATAATAATTTTGAATGTCAAATAAAATAATATAGTATATATTGCAAACACAACAGTACATTTATTACTTTACTCGTAATAAAAAGCATAATTTTTACTATATATATTTCTAAAATTTGGCGGCATGTTTAAGAATTCAATGGTACAGTGGCTGAAAATCACTAGCTTGGAGAATAATTTGTGGTTTAAAGACGGTCAAGTGCAATCAGTTAAATTGGAAGGAGTTTTTTCAAATTTCCATTTCTAGGTTAAAGAATCGGTTATTGGAAATTGGAACTGTTTCCAGAAGATTGGGACATAATCATCCCCCAGCAACAACAAAAAATGGGGATCGGTATTTAATATTAGTGTTTAGACGAAATCACCCCCCCCCCACACGATTTCTTTTGAAATGAACACCACTTCATGTAACAACTATTTCAGAGGCTACTAGTACTATAGTTTTTATTCAGACTAAACGAAACCGACACTACATTGTAAGCTTGTATTCTTGAAAACCTAAGATTTGTGTTTTGTTTACAGAAGACCACGTGCTGATCGCAGGAGGTAGACACAAACGTGTTTTTGATAGAAAGCCATGTAGTCTCACCAAGGGAAATCTACTTCAGTAGTCCACCAAACACTAAGCGAATACCAGATTTTCATCAAGTGGAAATATTTCAATGATTCTTTCAATGACTGCATCTACCTGTATATAATCACGAAGGGAACATTAATACATAAACAATTTAGGGAAGAGCTCAGACTTATTGTGGTCCTTTATACTGCAATAATCGGGAATAAATTCAGTCCCATAAATGATAGCGTCAGACTATATTGTGCTTGGTAAGTAAGTAAAATTTCTTATTTTCGAAGGTGGAATTCTTCGAAAGGATTAGCCAGCATATTCCAGATTCAAACTCAATAGAACATATTTGGTATATTTTATAAGGAAGCGTTACTATTCCTCATCAACCCCAGAATAAATCCAGCAGTTCAGCTTCTACAACGGCAGTTGAGTAGCTTAGCTTCTAATTGCTCAGTTCCTCATTGATTCTACATCTCACATATGGGTGACGTCATTTTCGGTCAATAGAAATATATTTAATAAATAATGTTGCATGTTAACTTACAAATATGTGATAAAATGTTAAAACACACACATGTGCGTATGCTCATACAGAGAGATAGGAAAATTTCTTCTGAACTGCTTTCAACTGTTATTGTTTTTTGGGAGAAAATTAATATAAGAAACTTAATTTCAATCAGAAAACTTTTAAAATAAAAAGAAAACATATGAAAAAAGTTAAAAGTGTTAAAGAGCAAAAGCACTGTTACTAGTTTTGTATTGAAATCCACACAAAACAGAATTTTCTTATTTTTTCAATTTTTGCTATACAGGGTGTCCCAAAACGACCGCATACACTCTGCATAGCTAGATTCCTCTTTGGGAGTACATAAAACTGCCCAAAGAAGCGTTTCTGTACGATCAATAGTTTACGAAAAAAATACGAAAAACAAAAGATGACGTCACTTTTGGTGCAAGAAAAAACACTTTATTGAACATATCAACATCAGTATAGGCACAATTTAAAGCAGATGTTCAAAGTATTTCAGAAACATGAAATAAAATTAATTAAATTGTATATTGTCTATAATTAAAACTGAAACATTAAATCAAAACTTATAAATAAGAGAAAATTATTAAGCGAAACTAATAAATTTTTATTAATTCACATTTGTTACTTTTAACATTTTTTAATACAATTCATTAACTACTTAATTTGCAAGCCTTCTTTTATTTTTTATGCGTATTTGAATATAATTTAACATGTCTTCTTTTATGTAGATATTTACAATATTTAAACATTTCGTTATCGCGTTATTAATAACAGATCAATGTCTGAACAGAAAATAAATAGCATTTTCTTTTAATGACTTATGAGAGTTTTTAATTTTGTAGTGATATGTAAATTTACTTTCAAAAAAGTAATATTTTTATGAAAATTCACTTGATTTATTTATAATTAATAAAAATAATATAATTAAAATTCCAAATATAAATAATAATTTTGGTTTAAATTGATTAATTATATAAATAAATATATAAAAATAAGTATTTTTTACTAACACTGGAAAACCAAAAGCATAATTAATAACTGAGCAATAAAACCACTTAGATTTTACTTTTAACAATATAGTTTAATAGCTCTAAAATTTAAGTATTTAAATTTTTTGTATAAATTGAAACATTTAAGCTTTACATTGGGTTTATAGTATTCAGAGGAATGTAAGTATGAGGAGGTGATGCAAAGAGCCAGAAGAAAAGTTTAAGACTCTTGGTTGCTATGATTATTTATCACGATGTATATTTACGTACAGACCAGTCTTATGTACGTTTATGTATACACAAGGGAAAAATACGTTATGACGTATTTTTCAAAAGGAAAAATACGTAAAAAAATGTAATAAATAAAAAAAATATTAAAAAAAAGGAAAAATATATATTAAAAATAAATATTAAAAAATGGGATATTAGACAATAACGTTCAATAAAAATGAAACTATAAAAAAAAACAACATTTTATATATTCCATTCACTTATAGATGAGAACGGATATTTTACTGTGGGAATGCCTTGTATTGCTTATAACTTAAATGAAAACACCAAAACAAGTTTGGTAATGTTTTAAACCTATTCAAGTTTTATAGATGCACAAGAGAAAATTAAGCTTTTAGCATCCACTAGTAGCAGACAATGATTATACTATGATTCTCAGCGCAAAGGGTGATTAATTATCAGAAAAAACTATATTTAAAAAATTAGTAGCACACACAACTAGTTTGTTTGGTAAATTAGAGTCATTTTTAAAAATTAACTTGATAATGCTATCGTCTGTTCTCAGTAATAAACAAGAAATTCCTTCTAGAAAAACTGAATCATAACATATGATTCAAATATCAAAAAAGTCTTCTGAGCACAAGAATGATATCTTTTGTTTAAATAACAGAAACACGGAATATAATTTATGTATATATGGATCTTAGATATGAAGGTAAAACCTGATGTGTATTTTTTTTAACAGAACATGTATGGCGATGTTTTTAAGAAAATAACTTATAAGCAAATAAAATAAATTTGAAGCATGTCCTGAACATTAATTCTTTTATGACAAAGACAATAGTTTCATTTAGGAGAGTCCAATTTTCCATTTTACTTTTGTATCAATAGCTCCTTCAATATCAGATGTAATGGAAAACTGTTGAACTGAAAAAGGGCAATATACAATGAAAATACTGTAGATTTCTTATTTCTTCTCTGGTGGGCAGGACATGAAGAACATAGCTCATATGTAAACCTCATTATTTAACAATGGTTCAAACGAAGCCATTCTTAATGTAGTTCTTCTTCTTCTTCTTAGAGTTGGGTTTGTATGTCATTGAGCACCTCTGCTTTTATCAGCATTTTGTTCTGTTAACTCAAAACCCAATGTTTCTTAGTTCCAGTTGCTCGGGTCACCCACTTTATTAATAAAGTCTGATAACCCTTTTATGGAGTCTAGGTGTAACTCTCTAGTATGGATGATGCCTAAAGAGGTTAGTCTAGGGAGGGCAAGAGCCTCGCATTCATAAATGATATGCTTGGCCGTTTCCTCTTGCATATGACATTTACTGCAGATAGGGTCTTGCTGAAACAGTCCCATTTTATGGAGATGTTTTCTGAAATAGTAGTGCCCAGTTATGAAGCCTACGATTAAACGTATCTTCTGCCTAGAGCATCTTAGAATTTCAGAGGCAATCCTCGCTGATGATCCACAGATCATACTTTTAGAGTGGGTTTGACCAGGAGTGTTGAGCCAAGCTTCATACATCTTCCGTTTTTCCCATCTAAGAACATTGGTATTTGCGGTCTTCAAATTGATCCCACAAAAAGGTTCTGGACCAAGGGGAACAAAAGACGATCCTTGTTTAGCAAGCTCATCAGCCCTTTCATTACCTTCGATACCTTTGAGCCCTGGCACCCACACAAGGATCACCCTGTTTCTAGTTGCCAGTTCTGTAAGAAGGTTTCTACACTCCAGAATCATTTTAGATTTGATTTCGAAGGAATTAAGCGCTTTTAAAGCGGCTTGACTGTCACTGAAAATGAGAATCCGCTTACCGTAGTAGCCCTTCTTCATATTCAGTCGCAGACAGTGGATAATGGCCAAAACTTCTGCCTGGAAGACCGAAGTGTATCGCCCAAGGCTTACAGACAAGCTGATTCTTGGTGACACGCCACAAACTCCCAGTCCTGAGAGGCTGTTCTTCAGTGATCCATCTGTGTACCAGATTAGATCTCCTGTTTTAGTTTCAAACATGTTGTTATCCCATTCGTCTCTAGTTGGAAAAACTATATCAAATGTCCTATCAAACATGTATGTTTTTTCCATGATGTCAGATGGCATCATGAAAGTAGGGTCTTGAATTTTCCTGGTGATGCCCTTGTGCCCTTTGGCAACAGGCTGGTCATACCAGTGGTTTTGCAGCTTCATTCTGTATGCATTCACTCTTGCAACACTGCAGATGAAGATGTCCAAGGGAGTCAGATCCAACACAACCTCCAATGCTCTGGTTGGCGTGGTGGAAATTGCTCCTGTGATGCAGAGACAGGCTAGTCTTTGTAGACCCCCCAGTCTGTCAATCACAGTCTTCTGTTCCACCTTACGCCACCAGATCACACAGGCATATGTGAAAATGGGCCTGACAAAAGCTGTGTACATCCATAACATCAGTTTTGGATATAAACCCCAGTTTTTACCAAGCATTCGCCTGCAAATCATAATGCTTTTCTTTGCTCGGTTGATCCTATCATCAATGTGCTTATTCCAGGTGAGTTTCTGGTCTAAATAGATGCCCAGATACTTCACCTCTGAAGCCACATTGATTTCAACATCAAAAAGTCTTGGTATGAAAAAACCTTTCCGTTTCTTTTTGCGTGTAAAAGGTACAAGGTAGGTTTTCTGAGGATTAACCATCAGGTCCCTATCCATGCACCATTGACCTACATAACTTAGAGCATCCTGCATGAGATGACAAGTTATGTCAAAATCTTTACCAAGGATAAGGATGACAATGTCATCAGCATATCCCTGCGTATAATAGCCCCTATCATTTAGATGTTTTATAAGGCTATTTACAACTAGGTTCCAAAGTAATGGTGACAGAACAGCTCCTTGAGGACAACCTCTAGTAGTCTTTTTTTCAAATGATTCACCGAAAATGTTCATTTGTATATATCTATCCGAAATTAAGGCCTCAATCCAAGTACACAGGGTCTGATTAATCCCTGCCCCTCTAAGTGCATTGAGGATGGATGGATGGGAAGTATTATCAAAAGCACCCTGGATGTCGAGGAAAGTTGCCAAGGCAATATCCTTTTGATCCAGAGTGGCTTCAATCTTGGAAACTAGCTGATGTAGAGCAGTCTCAGTAGATTTGCCGGGTTGATAGGCAAATTGAAGAGCATGCAAGGGACTATTTCTACCCAAGTAATCTCTAATATGCCGATCAATGATTTTCTCCATAATTTTAAGAAAGAATGAAGAAAGACTGATTGGTCTGTATGACTTGGCCTGGTCATAAGTGTCCTTGCTAGATTTTGGAATGAAAACAATCCTAGTCTTTTGCCATGTCTTTGGTATATATCCCAGAGCCAAACTAGTTCTATAAATTCTAGTTAGCACTGGTATGACAACCTTCTCTGCCTTCTGGATCATGATGGGCATAATTCCATCAGGCCAAGGGCATTTTAGAGGTTTAAAGGCAAAGATTGCCCGTTTGACAATGTTGTAGTTTATGATATTTTTAGCGATGGTCCATTGATTGCTATTGACTCTTTGCAAAGAGCCAATGCAATGTTCCCCTTCGTTGCTATAAATATCTCTAGCTCCCGGGAAGTGGGTCCTGGTCATAATTTCCATAACCCCTTTTCCGGAAGCAGCAAAATTACCCTCCTCGTCTTTTAGGGTACCAAAATAGGTTCATCCCTTTTAAGGAGTTTCTGGAGTCTAGCTCCTTCAGAAATAGAATCTATCTCGTCACAGAACTTCCTCCAGGAGTTAATTTTGCTTTTTCTAACAAGTTTGTTATAAATAGTGAGGGCCCTTTTATAGTTCTCCCATTCACAATTTTTCTTAGCTTTATTAAAAAGCTTCCTAACATTTGCCGTTTCGGTTGCTAGAGAGTCATTCCACCAAGGACGTTGGAGTTTAGCTCTCCTAGTGCGAATAGGGCAATTGTTATGATAAGAATCTAGAATACTTTATACAGAAGGTCTGCTGTAACTTCTAGATAGTAGTTGTCTCTAATAGGTCTGTTGCCGAAATCAACCAACCCAGTCAGTTCCTCCTGGAATATTTCCAGTCTGTCCTATCTAGGTCTCTGAATATGCGATCCAGACACACATTAGAGTGAATTTCAAAATGGATGTTTTGATGATCTGAGCCAGAAGGTCTGTCATCTACTTTCCAATATTTGATATTTTTACTAATCAGCGTTGTCGCTATAGTAATGTCAATTACTTCAGATCGATTGGAAGTAATAAAAGTTGGTTCGTTGCCCTCATTTAGAATATCTAACCCATAGTTTAGAATAAATTCCAAAAGGTACTCACCTCTTTTATTTGTGTCCGTACTTCTCCAGACAACATGATGAGCATTGCAGTCTAGTCCTAGAACTACCTGTAAGTTGTTATCTCTGCAAAAGTTCATGAGCTTGTGCAGAGAATGGTCAGGTGGAGCCTTCTCTTCATAGGGCAGGTATCCAGAGCCAAAAAAATTTCCCTGTCCCTACCCTCTATGTTGAGTCTGACTTTCACAGCTGTCAGGTCCCTAAGAATAAATTCAGAAAGGGGAAGAACCTCAATGTTTTTATGTAAGAGTATACAAGTTCTAGCGTTACCATTAGTACAATAGATAAGCTTACCTTTAGTTCCTTTGAGACCACTGATTCTCCCCCTAACCAACCAGGGTTCCTGAATCAGGGCCAGGTATATATCCCCAGCAAGAAACTTCTTACTGAGGTTAGTAGTACCACTTCTACTGTGGTGGAGGTTGGCTTGAACTACCTTCACCCCCATCAGCAGGAGCAGGTTTGTCAAGTACTTTAGCCTGCACTTGGTGAAGTCCAATATGAAACCTATATCCCCTTACACGAAGTGTGGCAGCATCTAATTCAGGCACACTAAGAACGATGGTCCGCCCAAATGGGTCGTTCTTAATGTTAAGAACGTTCCACTCCATTGGAGTGACCCCACCGTTCTGAGCTTCGATTTTTCTCAGGAGCTCTTTAGGTTCCAGTTCACTACAGATTTTTGTCAGTTTTGCAATTATCTTGGTGGTTCTGACAAGTTTCCTTGCCTCACCCACCAAGAGTTTATGTTCCTGCCAAGGGCTTGTATCACTGACATTCTGTTCCAGCCACTTTGAGCTCTCCAGATCTGCACAGTTGATAATAAGAGCCCCATTCTCAAGTTTACAGGATAGGAAGGTTGGGGCAAAACCCTCCTCATTCCTTCCTATTTTCCTGGTTAACAAGAGTTCCAGGTCGTAGGCCTGTTTCTCTGTTAACCGTTTTTTCGGATGACCTTCTAAGAGCACAGCCATCTTGATCGCCGTGAGAGCTGCCATGTAAGTAAATCCCTCAGGTCCTTCTCTCTTGGCAGCCTTTCCGACCTTGCCCTGGTTCATCCGGTTGGCCGGACGCTTCTCGTCTTTGGTTGCCTTGGGTTTTTCAACCCAAGTCCCCTCAGCGATTTTGTGCTCCTTCACCAGCTTCTTTTTCTGGGCATCAGATAGTCTCTTTTTAAGCTTGATTCTGGTCAGAGAGTCAGTTATGTTAGAGATAGCTTCCTGACTCTCACCAGAAGAAGATGGTTTGGAGGTCATTTCTACCTCCTGTGAAGGTTTCATTGCTACCCCTTCATTAGATTGTCTCGGAGTTCCCTTGTCTTTTTCAGAAAGGTCTGCTTCAGAAGTTTCTCCTGCAAAAGCAGAAATGTTTGTTATTTTTAGTGTCTTTTCAGCCATATAATAACAGTTAATAAGCTCAGGTAATATGACAGTCCACCCAGCATTGTCTGAGTTACTGGGCAAGGCAATTTACTCTAGAAGTTCGGCAGGCAACTAGAGGCTCCGTTAAGACACCAATACCGCGGTGCCAATTAGCCCTAGGCACGGATCGCATAACACCAGGGTTTACGGGAGCTGATTCGCGGCCTCTGATACTATATTCAAGGCTATCCTGACATTCCTACAGGACGTTCAATTATCCACCACCTACTGACGCGCCTGGTGGCTAGCTCAAGCCCCAGAGGGGTACGCATACCCCCTGGTTCCAGGTTCTTAATGTAGTTGCCACCCTTGTTTGAGAATAAATTTACATCTATTCCTCATACAAATCAGATTCAAGTCCAATGAGGGTAGAGGATTGCCAGATCCAGGGAACTTTATATATATATATATATATATATATATATATATATATATATATATATATATATATATATATATATATATATATATATATATATATATATATATATATATATATATATATATATATATATATATATATATATACTATATATATATATATATATACATATCATAATTATAAATTGATTGGTATAACAAACAAATGAATACATTAATTAAATATATATAAACACATATATATGTTAATACATATATTTAATTAGTAACTCAAAAAGCTTAAGTAATCATCGCTTTTATTGACCTGTTCATGTCTTCCGAAAAATTCATTTTGAAATTAATAATAGGTTGGTTTAAAAGCCTTTTTGTGCCACTGTAAATGTCAAATTATTTTTTATTATTTTAAATAATGTAAAGCTTTCTTTCTTACTAGCTATAGTCACAAAATAATGTTAAAAATCGCATGAAAAAAACTGAAATTGGAAACAAATTTATGAGTTTATTTTGAAATTGGTATTCAATGTATATCCAAATACTTGCGACGTGAAGTATCAATGAAGCGACGTGAAGTTTGTGGTTTTGTTGATTTCCAGTTATACTTGTAAACTGATAATATACAGTTTAATGATATTTTCTTATTCTTGTAGTAATAAAGCAATAATAGATAGTTTTTAAAAGGAAAGATTTTTTTTAATCCGATGGCTACTTCTCTTGAAAGCTTGAATTAAGTTAACAAATTGCTTATAGAATAGAATGAAAATTAAAATATTTAGTTTATTCTAATATAATACAGGAGTGAAAAAATGCATAAAATTAATAATAAAAGAACTTTTCCAGTTAAAGTTTTTGATATTTTTCTGATACCTTTTATTTTTAATATTTTTACTACTACAAGAAATATACTTTTATATTCATTGCTATTAAAGCAAAATGATTAATTTCAAGAAAGTACAAGAAATATAACTAAACTATTTAATTCTGAAATTTTTAACAACATGAATGATGTCGATAAGATTCAGGTAAAATGTCAACCTTACTGGAAATAATTTTAATTATTATTTATTGATAATCATTAACGTTAACTAATATTAGGAAATTGTTCATCATAAAAATTGAACATATCAATATACATTTCACATTTATAAGTATAAAATAATAGTTAATAATCTTGAAACAGAGATCAATAATAATAGTTTGTTATAAACCAATGTATAAAGTATTTCAATATTTTATACCGCAATTAAATAAAAAAGTTAATTGCGAAATTTTATCTGAAAATGTTATTTTTGGAAAGTCTGGGCTATATTTGTACAAGATTTCTAACCCAAGATTCTATTTATTCTGCATTCAAATGATAATACTTTTAACGCTAAAACTATGATTAACGAAAACATATATTTTCCTATGGTTTTAATTCTATGAGTCAAGTCTGATTTCCTATGATTCATCCATAGATTCGTTATTTTGAAATGAATCAATAGTATGCATTATTATTGTAAGCAGAACTAAAACCAAAGAAACAGAAACGTAAATGAGAGTAGGGATAGAGACTAGCTAATCTTGAAAGGAAGTTGTTGTTGCTATTTAATAACATCCGGAATCCCCAGTTAATTACAAATAAAAATACCATGTTTTCTTTATCAATTGACTGGAATTGAATTCAAAAAACCATTGTTACTTTAAGAAAATAAACATAGCTCTAATATGGCGGGACAAACTTTGCATGATAGATTTGTTGCGGCGAAGCATACTATTTATGGGCAAAACGTAGAAAAAGCAGTTTGCAAAGCAACAACTGAAGAAATTATTGGGCCTAAAAAGAAGCACTTAGATTGTAAGCGATTTCTCTTCCAGTTTATGTATATATATATAGGCATATGATGAATAAATTGGGAATATGATAAATATTTGATTTCGCTTTATAAGTCAGATTTATGTTTGATAAAGAATATTATTATACCTCATTATTCTGAATTGTAACATAAGGATTTAATCACCAGTATTTTCTGTATCAAGGTCTCGATAAGTCATTTTTTTGAATATTATGTCAGGTCGGAATTTTCCGGTAATGACTCAAATATTTTTACATTTTAATTAGTTACTAAGTTTGAAATTATATTCCAATAATCATGTAGTTTTTTTTAAAAAATATACCCATGATTTTTCCTTGTTTTTATTCTATAGCTCCACTGAGGGCGAATTTTCTCAAAGGCATTTTATCAATACGGAAGAGGCCGAACCAAATCGTATAACCTTTACTTCCTTTTTCTCGTGCTAGAGCATTTTGTTTACATTCTGTTAAAATCATTTTATATTGTTCAATATAATTTGAATTTTATATTTTGCCAAAAAATAAACAAGCAATCCTATTTTTAATTTGTATTTGGCAAAAATATATTTCTTTTTTTTTTTAAACTAATTTTTTCGATGCCTTGAATAAATATGAAAAATTAGAGCCTAATCTTTGGTATCTGTTTATTCTTATACTTTTGCTAGATAAATAAAATCACTTTTTTAATATTAGCTGATACATTATGCTTGATGTATGCATGATTTAGTGTAATTATACAGTAAGCAATCACACTATCTACCAAAAGTCTATTAAAAAATGCTAAAATGATTAATCTAAATTTCTGGAAATTTCTGACTAAACTGTTGTCTGATACTTTTTAAAAGAATTTTTTAAGTTATTACTGACCTTGTTTATTTAGCATAGTACGTAAGAAATGACTTTAGAATTGCAATTTAATCATCATTGGTGAACATAAAATTTAAACATGATATAAGAGCGATAGCCGAATTTAATGATTTGTATTTCAGCTTGGGACCACTTCAATGACAATTTTTTATTTTTTTATGATTAATATGTCATTTTCCAAAATTGCATTCCTCTAAGAATTTTTAAATGCTACAATAATGAATTTTTTAAAGCATTTCAATTCAAGTTGTTATTTTTTATGAAAACCATATTGCTCTGTTAAAACCAGGCCTATTTTCCCATACATTTGTTAGGAAACTAAATTGAATGCAATCGCTCAAAAAGAATGAATCCCTGAAAACTAATGGGATGAAAATAAATAAAATTAATTGAAAATGTAAATAATTGATTTTACTCTAACTAAATCACAAAATAACTTAAAATAATTAAAATTTATGAATTCCTATGGAAGAAAATATTTACATTAACTAATTAAATATAATGTTACAAAGTGTATTATCTTTTACTCTTTTCAAAATATTTCCTTTTTCAAAAGAGCTAAACAATTAAGTATGTCTTTTCGATTTTGAATAGAATTATATTCTGCCAATTTGGATATACTACTAAAGGAAGTCTGACTTAGTGCTATGAAATTAATTTTATTCCAGATAAATGATTATTATTAAATAGACTGTAAAAAATGAATTAAATTTCACTGTATTTCTTTTTTCAAAATTTTATTTTTTTCTGTATAGGTTTGCAATTATGTTTCAATTGAGGAAAATATGTTGTTAAAATAAGTTAATTTTAAGCCACCAATTTTTAAAAATTTTACTTCAATGCTGGGCTTTTTTCATCATACTTTTTAGTAACTAATATTCAATTAAAAACACTTCAAATAATCAAGATCTTCTAATTAAGTACTAATAATTGAGATTATTCATAGACATTGTTTTTTAGAACAGGCCATGAAGTAAATGATTGACTAAATTTTTTTCTTTCGACCTTTAACTCTGTATTATTTACTTTTCCAAAAAATATGTGCAAGTAAAGCAAAAATAATTTAATTTCAGTTGTTGAAAAAATCTCAGGTTATACCTGACTGAATAGTGCATTTGTTTCCAGTTTAACAATTTTTAGATTAGATGTCCAAAGAATTGAGTTGATATCCTAGTATGTATGTAGTAATTTAAAATCTAAGTGCCTATGGCGTTAAGCCTAACTTGTAAAAAATAATAGAATCGTGAGCAAACCAGAGGATTTAAATTGACAGTAAGATAGATGCAAAGTGATACACTTAGTGACTAGATTTCGAATTTATTAGGCAGATTCATTTTTGGAAATAATCCAACAATTAATACATCATATAATTTCATAAGATTTATATATCTAGTTAGTTGGAATTTTAATTCATTTTTGAAGAACTTAAATATCTGCCATATCATTTTTTACAATATTTACCATAAAACTATTGGACAATACTTACTATGAAAGATTAAAATTTCATAATTTTCACCATGTTTATATGGCTTAAAAAAGGCACTTCTGCTAAATTTTTGTGTTTCGTATAATCTTATAAATCCTAGGCTTATCATTTGATAAAAAAAATTGTATATATTTAGTATATAATATGTATTACAAAAACTTTATATTTTATAAAATTTTACTGTAGTTTTGACATTTTTGTTTTTTTATAATTCCCTTCCTTTTATATCCAAAATATAATGAAATATTTTGATTTTATAATCTTTTTTAATTCATTTAGATTTTTGACAGTCAGACATTTCCTATATCATTTTGTGGTTCATTAATAAAAAAAAGATGTGATAACTTCAGTTATAATTATAAACTGTTGTGCTATGCTTTTTACTTTATAATGACTTGATTAAAAACATTCCATAAACTATTAGTTTGAATCATTTTTCAGTTATTGTAACCATATGTTGATCATTTTTGAGTAATTCTTAATGATATATTCGCAGGATCATTTAATGCATCAAATTCTATTTATATTCATGTAAGCTGTATTTGTTATGTATTGATGAAAATTTGAACTTGATCAATTTAACTAAAATATACAATCAGTCATTGGGTATTTCAAAGCCAAAATTCAGTATTTTTATAAAGCTAAAGATGTTGTTTATTAAAATACTTTTGTAAAAGGAGTAAATTAAGTTTATAAAAAATTTGGGTAAAATCCTATTTCAGCCTTATCATTTAGCACAATTTCTGATTTTTTTGCTATTTGAAATTACATGATAACTAATTTTAGATTATGAACATTACACAGTTGTAAATATTTCCTTTAATTTTCCAACCAAAGTCTGGGCTTCAAGATAAAATACTGAAAAATTTATTAATTACAGTTCATGAAATATATATGGAAGAATTAATATTAAATATGTGATAATTGTGTAAAATAATATATTAATTTGGATCCTGTTTGAAATTACATTATCACCAAAAGCCATGCTAAATAAGTAGACTGCAATAGATTTCCCTTGAAATGAAATTGAAGTTCATGTTAATTGATTATGACACTTCTGATGTTTGTTGAAGTTTGTTACTTAAATATTGAGATTTCTCACCTTGTAGTAAAATCAAAATCTTTTTGTGTTTTCTGTAATTTTGCTTTCAGTGTTATTTATGCATGTCAAAATACTTTTTATGATGGATCAGAGAATGATTTCAAGGACAGTAAATTTAATATATCAGTCAAAAACGATAGTTCTGATTTATCAAGTCATGACATTTATTTAGAGCCTAGTGAATCAGATGATAATTTGTGCTCAATAAGGAAATGAGTATAAGAAAAAACAGTATTTTTTCTGCCCCTCTTTTCAGTTTTACAGAAACCTCTGAAATATTAGTAAATTTTAGCAAGGATTATTTGATTGAGTATTGTGAATATTTTTTCAGTAATTCTAATCTGCAACTGATTGTGGATGAAATTGATATTTGCTTTTGTTGTTTCTAATCCTCACTGTCTGACAAGATCCACGAGCCCGTTGACTGTAAGGAAGTCGAAAACTAGGAGAATATTGCTAAAGAGATCCTCCTTAGAGAGACCCATGCAATCCAAAAAGTGCTCAGGAGAGGCCTGATGACGTTGGCACTTGGTGCAGGTGACGAAGGTTTTCCTGCCCTCATTGTAAGTGAGGCACTTGATGTGACCCCTAGTAAATCTTGAGAGATTAGTCCAGGTATGTCTGTTTCAAGGGAGGTCGAGGGACAAACCCGGTTATGATCCCTTGTACCAATCATGGATAGGGGGTGTTTTCCACTCCTCTATGATTTTAAATTTTTCCCGTGAGTATAACTCCATAAAGGTGAGTGTGGAAGAGGGAGTTGTTGAAATCCTGCAACCCTCCTTAGCAAGATTATCTGCCATTTCATTCTCGTGGAGATTCACATGTGAAGGTATCCATTGCAAATGAACATCATGTTTAAGTGAAATGAGCTTTAATTTAAGTAGTATGGAGTTGCTGATCTTGTTGCCTACAAGAAGCCAATTACTTAGATGGTGGAGAGAACTACGACTGTCTGACAAGATTCATAGGTCACCATAATCCTCCTCAGAAAGAATAGCTTCTAGTCCCAGGTCTATTGCAATCAATTCACTTCTAAAGACAGAGCAATGATTAAGATTACGATGAGAAAGAGTCAAGTTGGTGGATTTTACTACCATCAGTATATATTTTAATGGCATTCTTAGGGATGTGATTTAGGTTTTCCAAGGCCAGTTGTTCTGGAATGTAGTCTTTCTTTTTAACATGGGAACTTAAGTTAAAGTGAAAATGGAATCTGGGGAGTCCATCTGCAGGATCCAAGCAGCATTGTAGTGAGTTGGATTAAAAATTACAATTAGGGAGTTGAAGAGAAGCAGCCATGCTGAAAGGGCTGTTCCTCTTTAATCTTTGATGGTTACTCCAGCTGTTAAGATACGTGGAGGTCTTGTTGCAGAGGTCATAACTAGAGAGTTTATTAAAGTATTAAACAAAACCAGCTTGTCTTCTAGTATGAAGCGGCTGCAAATCAGCCTTATAAAAAACAATATCAGGACAGCTATGTCTCAGACCAGTGATAATCCGGGCAGCACTTAATTGAACTTGTTCTAATTTCTTAAGGTTAGTTTTAAATGCGCAACAATAAATTGGGAAACCATACTCAAGTATAGGCCGAATGAATGCCAAATATGTTGTTCTAAGGGTTGTTGCGTCGGTACCCCAGTCGCTACCAGCAATATATTTAAGAATGGTAAGACGTTTTCTACTTTTCAAAACAGTGTGTTCGATATGCTTGTTACTAGTGCACTCTTGATCAAGAATAAATCCCAGATATTTGTGATGCTTCTCGTAAGTGAGATTTTGTCCTTCAAGTTTTAGTTGCGGTTGATAATTATATAAACACTTATTGGTTGTGAAGAAGTTGGCAATTGATTTGCGAGGATTAAAGCTGATTTTATGTTCCTTGGCGAAATCGGACACAGCTGCAAGGATATTTATGCAATATAGTAAGCAATTAATATTTATGCTGAACAATGTCTTCATTGCCAAAAGTCAAAAAATCATTCAAAACAGCAGGAATGCATTCAAGTTATATAGAAGTGGTCAGATTTTTCTTTTTGGCATTTGTATCATACTTCACGTAGCAAGAAAACTGTTTAAATATTATTATTGATCAAATGATGAAAAATTATTTATCCCTTTCTTCAGGAAATTAGAGTCATATTAGATGATATCACAATTTGAAAGAATGCCTTCATTTTTCTTATAATGAAAATTGTGATCCTGATACACACTCTAATCCAAAACTCAATGAAACTTGGCCTGTTTATTCAAAAATATGAGTTGAGTAAAATACAGTTTCTTTAGAACAGGATATATCTATTGATGAGAATCTTTTAGATTTGCTTGGAAGCAAAATGTACCTTTGAAAATAGCCAGATTTGGTATAAAAAAATATATATTTGGTCATTAATAATTTTTACTGGAAAAGGAACACTTTAGGATAAAGAGTTTTTGAAGTCAGAAATTTCAAAATCTATGCAAGTAATTCTGACGTTAATGAAGTCTTTGCTACATAAGGGATACTGTGTAATAATAAATAGTTATTCTTCTTCTCCAATTTATTAAAGTGATATACTTGTCAAGTACGAAATCGATTCTTATAGGATGATCACTATAACATTCATAATACGGAAATTGGTGAAATGAAATTGTCTAGAGAAGAAAAGTTAAAACAGAAGGTAGTTGCTGACTGTAATGACATCATGGGTTGTTTTAATTGTGCTTATCAAAATTTGGCATCATATGTTATCTCAAGAAAATATAGTAAAAAGTATTACAAAAAAATATTTTTCATTTATTTGAGCTATGCTTTTGGAATTTTATGTTCTATATTTGAAAAATGATGATTTTATAAAGCAGCTTCAGTTTTGATTAGATTTGGTAAATGGTTATAAAGTAACCACTCAAAACCAATGTACACCAAAAGAGATAGGTTATAATTCAAAATAATACTCCGTCTAACTGAGAGACATTTTGTAAACTTTATTCCACCAATTGAAATAAAACAAAATCCAACAAGAAAATGTGTCATCTGATGCAGCAAACAAACAAGTAAATGTAAACAAAAATTTTTTTAGAATTCAAGTATATTGCAGAGAAAAATGGTGATCAGGGGGTGAGACATCACATGTTTGGCCACCAGTAGGTTAAACAAAAACTGCTTTGTGACAAAAATATTTTGAATTTTCGAATTTAGTATAGAACATATATTAATTTTCAGAAATAAAAAGCTTTTTTTGGATCAGAAATTCATAAAAGAATCGGAACAAAAAGTTATTAAATATCTTGGTAATTTAAGTATAGTATAAAAAAATTTGAAGTATGTTTCATTCTAATTAAACAATTTATTATAGAAATTATATTATAAATGTTGTTAGCAATGTTTCTTAGTTTTTGTTCTCCGCAGAAAAGTCTTTTTTAAGGATACATGCCTCTGCTCAGTTTATTAAAAAAAGGGCTATGTCACTTTTTTATTGATTTTAAACCATTTTAGTTTTAAATATATGAAATAGTGACATTTCATTTGTAAAAACTATTGTAATTGTGATTCATTGTTATTCACATTGCTGATTTATCTTTATTTCTCAGTTGTTGACCTTTGTGGCATTGCACAGTTATATTGGTGAGTGTCTATGCTAGATTAATTAAAATGCAATTGTATGAAAAAAGATGGTGTACATATATATGTTATTGATTAAGTATGAATCAGTTACACTTTTTTACTTATTTCATATTTAGTTTTATATTTTCAAATTCTCATAATTTGTGAGAAATTCATTTTCTAGCACTTAATTATGAAGCTAGTTGTAATAAGTTACAGGAGATTTCCTAAATTGCAATTCTAAAATTATTCAAAATCATGTAGCTTCGGTTAGCTAAAAAATTGGAATTTGATGGTTAACAACTGGCCAAAATAAGATTTTGCTATAGTACACATTGCTTATTTTTGTTCAGTCAGTAGCATGTATATGTAATGAAATTACTCAGCATAAGTCTATAATCAGGTGAGAAAGTTAAGTCAGTAATGTGAATGACATATCTTTTCACAATATTTGGTTTTAATTAATCAAGTAGTGATGCATGCCTTAAAAAATCTGTTTAGTTTCTAGTCTTGAATCAGTAACCAAACAATAAAGTATCAATATTAACTAGAACAATGTTCTTTATAATGTAATTTATGTATAATTAGCACGAAACACATATCTTAAAACTTCTAAATATTTAATTTTACTAGTAAGATATTTAGTACATAAACTTATTTTTGTGTCAATTCATATAAAAAATTTGAGTAATTTTAATTAAATTTTTGTCACTTTTATTATACGTTTCTTCTTTGAAGTTCCAATCTTGAAAATCTTTTTCTGTATCAATCACTTACAACACACAAACCTTAATACATTTAGTTTTCCAATTTTAAATTTAATAATTTGAATTTCTGAATTAATACTAACTTTAAATTAACTAAAAACCTATATTGTTCTCACTTATGAATTTAAACTAACATATTACTATTCTATCTTTCAAAGTGTACAAGACATTATTAATGAGCCATAACTTGTGAAATTCAAAGATAATCACAATAGCAATAAACTTCTGCAGTTAATAGAAGTCATATATTCACAGTCATTAAGAAATGAAAGATGTGTAAATTATTTTTGTATTTGAAACATATATGTAAATTATTGGATACATCATGATATTTTTTTAATATCTCAGTTCAGAGATAATCTATAACTATTACTTGTAATAATGTGTGCTTTTTGAAGAGTATTTAATATTTTTGTAATAACTGGCTACATAATATTCAGCATAACACTTTTACTAATATTAAATGTTGAACTGACATTCAAATAATTAATGCTTTATTCTTTGATTCTAAAGTTTGTGAGTTTGAATTTCATCTTAGACCATGGGTATTTGAAATAGTATGGAATCCATTTTAAACTATAGATCCTAGTTTAATTGGCCCTTGTAAGCAAAATATAACCGTTGAGTGCGAAACAATCAAATCACTGTCTTTATTTAACTTCATAAACAATAAATTCTTAATAGGAACATGAAAGGATAGGACTTTTATTTGATCATGCTAATTAGAGACATGCTAACATTCAATAAATGGTATTTTTATAATATTGCAATACAAAAGATAAAGAATATCCATTTGAGAACTTTAATGAAAAGTTTATTCCTATCCTTTAATAATAGTTTGTCTCAATTTCAAGTTTTTGATCTACAGTTTTGTAATTTTCTCATAAACATGATTTCATGTGATTTTGAACATTGTGATAATATAAATCATATATAATCACAATGTTCAAAATCACATCATGAATATATATATATATATATATATATATATATATATATATATATATATATATATATATATATATATATATATATATATATATATATATATATATATATATGAAATTATGTTTATGAGAAAATTACTTATCATAAAAGGGCTTGATGAAATAAATATATAATGTTGTTAGAAAATTTTCAAACTATCACATTACATATTAAAAAAATGCAGTGTTAAATAAGTTAAAAAAAACTGTTGCACATTGACTATAAATAATTAATTTTTTTTAATAATGCACTTATAGTTTATTCTATTAGAGCAAGAGGGATTATGTATACAGCTTTAAAAATTTTTTTGAAAACAAATACATTTTTTAAGGTAAAATCTTCTAGAACGCATGTTTTATTTTCAGTGAGCAAGATACTAATATAATATCAAAGTATCACTGTATAATTACTTGGTATACCTTAATATTTTCTTATAGATTTCTTCAAATATATTGGTAATTGTGGTTATATTTTGTTTTCCAATTTTTATTATATTCCTAAATTGTTTTATTTGTTACATATTAATTAACAAGATAAATAAAATATCAGTTTTTTCATCTTGAATTAGGTTCTTTTTTTACTTTCTTATAAATTTCTTTATTATGGTTGTAAATTGTGTGCTTATATTTGTTTTTTAATAAATTCTAGTTTTCATTTTTCTTTAATGAAAATACTTATGTTAAGAGTGATAACTTAACTTTCCATTTTTATTTAAAATGTTTTACATTTAAACATTTGAAAATTAAATTGATTATCCTCTTTTAAACATAATTTGTGTTCAATTTTAGAGAAATAAATTTTATTTCACGAGTAAAACATTTTTATAAAATATAATTTGTTGAACAGTAATTAGTGTATAATATTTGCTTATTTTTTTTGTCAGATCTGATCCATTGCACCAATGAGCCCAATGTGTCTGTTCCAGAATTATGTAATTTTCTTATTCAGCGAACCCAACAGACCTCTTGGGTGATGGTTTTTAAATCCTTAATAACTGCTCATCATCTTATGTGTTATGGAAATGAGGTAAGAAGTAATTTTTTAATGGGTGTACTTAGTGGCATTTCCAGTATTAATAATCAATGTAGTAACTGATGGTAGTGTTACCCATTTTTCATTTAATAATTGTTTAATCACTGGAAATAATGAATTGTTCTTAAGCAATAAAGTGACCATGGATGTTAGTTTTTCTGTCTCATTTAAATTTTTTTTTAAGTATTTGACTTATTAATTATGAATTGAAGTCAAAACAGTTTAGGTATATCTAAAAAGTTTAAATTCTTCAAATCTATCACACCTTCTACTTTGTAAAATATAATTTTGGATTTTGTTTATATTTATTTATGACAAGAGAACTTCATGTCAAAATACTGGAAAGTTAGTTTTATGGAATTTACAAAAATATAAAAAGTATTACTAGTGACAGGTGATTAATCACTTTTGGAAAGTACATTTTTTATAGTGTTACCTGAGCCCCAATGGCTTAGTAGCTTCATACTGCTTCCCAAAGTGAAGCATGTCTTGCCACTGGAGTAATTTGAAGCTCTGATTTGGGGACATGTCTACCATAATCTGTGATGTCCAAATATCCTCTACTATTGTGACGTGGGTATGGAGAGGAGGGTGTCAGCTCAGGTGTGACCTTGTCACCTGGCTGGTTCAAAATTACAAAGCACTTGGTGATAGGCAAATATTCCAAACTCATTGTCCAAATCCATTTAAGCAATACAATCCTGCACTACTGTGTATGTATGTAGTGTTTCCTTGAAAATGTTATAGTTATTCAAACTTTAAAAAAACATTGATTAATTATTTAAGCTTTCTAATAAATAGTGCTTTAATATATTTCTAACTTCATATTAATTAACTGAAAATCCAAATTTCAAATTATGACATTGAAACTAAAAAATTACAGTTTTTACATACAAAATCACTTTAAGCTTTAAGCTTTTAAATAACTTATCATTAATACTAATGAACTATATTCCATAAAAGTGCAAGATTTGCTATCAGCTTCTGTATGCATCTTAAATTGTGGTGGAATCACAATTATCCTGCAGTTTGAAATTCATATTAGGTATTTTCTTTAGCATTGTAATATTCTAATTTGCTACCACATTTAGTTTTTGGTAATAAAGTGGGACCAAATAAGATGTAACTCTTTTTTTCCTCAAATTTCATGATATATTAATAAAAGTGAAAGTATCACTCTTCATTGGGAATATTTTTGTTTTGTTTCGGAGAACACAGTAAATTATTTACTACTGAATTATTTACATTATTTATATTTGAAGTTTATTATTAACAAATTTTGACTTCTTTTATATTTGTATAAAATACTTAAAAAAATAAATTTTAAAGTAATATGTAACAAGTTATATAGTTTATTTGTTACTTTTACAATTATGCTCCTTTTATTTTCCTCATTATTTTGTATAAATGCAATCAAATCTAAGTTACATCTAATTATTTTAAAATTAAATCATTAATTAATTCTATGATATTTGTGGAATAACTTCAGAGTGTCTACCATAATCAATTTCTCCCAATCATAATACTTCACAGTGGATTTGTTTTTTGCTAATTGAAAAACATCATTCAAATTAGAATAAAGGAGAAAAGGTATTATGTATTAGTTATATATCAACTCACTATTAGATTTCTTGTAAGAGAGGGAGCATGAATTGTGCTGCCATATCTATTTTTTTATGGAACTTATGTCATTGTCAGTTGGAAAACTATTTTTTTTTTTTGCAGTAATAGTTTTAGAAATGATAAAAATAAATTTCATACATTCCTCTAAAATTTTAGTGGATTCTAGTTCCATAGGACAACAATCCTTGTTACTTTCAAAGAAAATATGTAGCAGTAAATGAAATTGTTTGTAGATATATCTTGATTTTGAGGCTGGTTGTGTGTCTTCTCGAAGTGTTTATATTTATTATGACAATATCGAGTTTAAAATTTAAATATTCAGTATGAATTTAACAATGTAAGGAAAAACATTTTTAAAGTAATTATAAATTTCTATTTTGTTATTACTGTTGTACTAAAAATGTTACTTTCAGTTCTAGCAATTTTTAATTTCATTATTTTTTTTAATGAAAGAAATACTTTTTCTAATTTCTGTTAAAAATAAATATTTTTAAAAAATTATTAAAAATAAATAAATAGATAAATAAGCCAAAAATTAAAAAAACTTATATTATCTTTCAGTTAAACAGAATTCAAAATCAAGACTTTTTTGTAGACACTGAAGTGAATAACTGTGATATATTTTGATAAACTTTAAAACTCTATTTCAAATTGAATTTATTATTTTTAGTTCAGAAGTAGAGGTTATAATTTATAACAAAACAATGAGTTATGAAATACATGATTCAAAAGACTTAAAGTTTAAAATTTTCATTTTTAATTCCCAGATTAAAATTTTGAGTTAAACATTGATATAATTGTAACATTGCATAACATATAAAATCACTTTGGGGAAGTTATAAAAGTGGTTGCTGTCATTTTGTATAAACAAAGTTTTTTGTGTTTGACATACGTTTCGGATATCAATGTTTGTAGTTGTTTTGAATTCCATTTTAAATTTACAAATTATTTCTTGCCTGCAAAATGCTATCATGGAGAGATAAACAATCTAAATTATTGCACTGGAGCTCTAGGAATATGAAGTATGTTTAGAAATCAATATTTTTTCTTTACATATTCTAAGTAAACATTTTAAAATATTATGCAGATATGTAGCAAAATTTGAAAAATTCATTATTAGTTTTGTGGGGTTGTCCATATTTTATAATATGCAAATATAACAAAATATAACACAATAGAAATTTTTACAAACTTATAGAAACATTCGAATATAGTTGTGAATATAGTTTAAAAATCAAATGTTTAATGCAGAATGGATTTATTGAACAGATATTGTAATTGGTATCTTATAAAGACTAAAGTATGACCAAAAGGAATTCATATTTTAAATTCAATGTGTGGTGCATTAAATTATTACTCATGCAGATAATTTTGTGCTCTTTTTTGTTTATGCTATAGTTATTAAAATAGCTATTAATTGAGATTTATTTAAAACTTGAGAAAAGCTAATGGGCATGTTATTTTATTTATTTTTCTTCATACTTGGCTGCTATATATTTTAATACTTTGATTGTGAATTCAATTGTTCAAGGATTCAATTCTCATCTTGGGCATAGATATTTTTCATAGTTCAGAATCTACTGTAAACTAGATTTTGATCAAATTAGTTTTCATGTACAAAAAGTGACAATCAAACCACATCATATTTGATTAATACATAAGGTTGTAAATCTTTATTTTTACTCTTTACAATAAAACAGATTTTTGTCAAATTCCATTGTTATTTTTTCATTACATTCCTCTTTTTTGATTCTTTGCTTTGTTAATTTTGATCTCCATTTTTGTCTTTTTTTAAAATATCCAAACTGAACCAAATTCTAATATGTGGTGTTTTTAATAAATATCTAATTCTATTTCTTCACTTCAATTTCTGGGATGATAAGAGTTACTTTTATATATTATATAATTTTTCAATTGAAATAATCAAGTCAAAATATGCTTCATGTTCAATTGAAAAATGTTTTTTGGAAGTATTTAATGAGTTGCCCTGATTTTTAGTTTATTTTGAATGTGTTGTATTTATTTAATGAAATATATTTTGGAATTTGATAGTTAAACTAGGTTATTAATACTGCTATATATAAGTATAAGATAAATTTATTCTTTTAATATAAAGTATTTTAATCTTTTTTTTATCAATTATTTATTATAAATATTTATATAAATATTTTGTTATTTACATAAAGATTGAAATATTAACCTGACAAAATAATTATAAATTTTTTTAATGATATCCTCCTCATAAATTGGATATATCATCGTAAATTCATACTTTTATGCTATGGATGATGATTTTTTATCGACATTTTTCTTGCATACATCAGATTAAAATAGCTATCAGCATTTAAACGTAAATCAGATAAATTTTCTTCAATTTCTGTATCATAATCTTTTAGTAATTTCTTCCATAAATTCACTTTGATTTTTCATAGAATCAAGGTAGAAATTGAATTCATAAATAATATTCTTTCAACTATATTTTTTATGTGCAAATCGAAAATATTTCCAGCAGTAATAGACAATTCTCTTATCGCTTGTTTGCAGATTTTTAAATTTCAGAAAGTAGATGTTTACTTATGAATAATAAATATTCTTGAGATTAAATAATTTTTATTATTTAACAAGATTACTTAGCTTTATGGATAAAAATCAATTTCATTTATTTCAGAGATTTATTCAGTGCATGGCAACATCCAGTTGTTCATTTCATCTCAGTAACTTTGTTGACAGGACTGCATCTCAAGGTAATTCCTTGTATTTTTGACAAACAAGTTTTAAATTACATGATAAATAATAAGTATCTTTTAAATATAAAATTCCAAAAAATGCAGATAAACAAAATTCCATAAAACTATTTTTAATTTTATGATTACTATAACTTCATAATAAGAGATACAAAAAGTTAAGGTGAATTTTAATGCTAAAAGCTATTATTTTGAAGAAAATTAATTTTACATTTATCTTTTTACTTCATTCATTGGTTTCTTCTTATAAAAATAAAATTATTTTCATTAAAAAATTTGACGAAAAATAAGAATACCTTTTCCTTTTTTATTTCTAAATTCTACTGAACATTTAATACAGTCTAGATTTGATTAATGACATTTTTAATTACATTTGTTTCTTTACTGGACTTAATAGTGCTTGTTGAAAAAGTAAACAGTTGTTATATATTTGCAATGTAAACTAATATTTACATTGTATATTATTTGATTTTGGTTTTAAAATTAACCAGAAGCATTTTTTAAGCATTTATCTTAGTTGTTTTAACAGTTTTTGTTATTTTTTAAATTATCTAATATACAACAGTATTTGAAATTTGACTAAAACGCAATTTTGTTCTCTTAACTAAATAGGTATTTTTTATGCCCTGTTTTAATTAAGTTGGTTTTATGTATCACTTAAAATAGTAAATCCAATATCTGCAAATATTGAAAAAAATCATGTATTAAGACCTTAAAACAGAAGCAAATTAAAAAATTCTTCTGCTTCTATGGATTTTAAATATTCTTATTTTCTTTTATACTAAACTCATTAGATAATTTTTCCCTATAAATAAGCTCAGCTAAACTCGGAAATAGAAAATTAGTTTTTAAATAATTTTTAAAAAAATCTAAATCTTACTATTCTACTTGAAAATGAATTTATTTTAAATATGGATGCTAGTAGTATTGCTATTGTTGCGATTTTTTTTCAAGACTAGGAAAACATCCTGATTTTTACTTCAGTGGAACAGTAAAATAATATCCATTTGTACAAGTTTGGCACTAATTATAATTCTCTTTCAAATTAAGATTGTAAGATTTTGTATGATTTCAGATTAGAAATTAATCATTATGAATTTTTCATTTTTTTCCTACTTTACAATAACCTGATTTCATTAAGTAATCTTACACAATTTTAAAAAAATACATACTTGGTAGTAAGAAAGTTCTAATAGAATAAGATCACTCATTGCAAAAATAGCTATTTTAAGAATTTTGGTAGAACCAGAACAACTGTTTATAAAAAGTTTAGCAGTCTTTGCAGAATACAATCACTCAACCATTATGCTCTAGCTGTGTATATTAATTAAGCTTTAATTGTATTCAATTCATATTTCTACAATAAAAAATTCTTAATTCATGCAAACCATTAGTCTGTTTCATAATAAACTATATTGTCTTTGAACAAAGAACTTGCTTGTATTGTCTCTCTTTTATTGATCATGTGGCATATTAATAATCATGACATTTTGTTATTGCAAAAATAGCTAAGAATAATTTTGGCAGAATTTTTTTACGAGTGCAATCGTTCAACTAATAAACTTATATTGTATGCAATTAATCGAGCTTGAATTGTCTTTAAATCATATTTATACAATAAGAAATTAATATAAACAGTTAACCCCAGTTTTATTATTTAAAAAGTTGCATGTTTTTGTTGATCATGTCTTTATATTATTTTACAAATATAACCAATAAAATTGTGAAGCATTTAAAAAATTATGTTCCTATGTATTGATGTCCTTTATGAATGCATAGCTGTCAGCCAAGTGGTTAGTACTCTGACCCTCCAGTTCAACAATTTGTGAGTACAAATCGGGAATTTTGGCATTGATGCTTGTTATAGTTTAGAATCCTCTTTAAATTGTAGGTCCTGTGTTATAATTAGCTCTTGTTTGGAAAAATGACCACTGAACAATAAAACCAAAAAAGGCCCTTTAATGTTTACCAAATTACAATGAACGAAGCAAACACTTAAATATTTTTATAAAATTAATACTATTAGTTTGCTAAATCATTCTGTTGTGGTAATTGTATTATCTTGCTAGATAAATTTTAAAAAAGAAGTGATAATTTGAAAAAGTAAAATATTTATTTAAAGAATCTACCTTTGTTTTATATTGTGATTGTTACTTAAATATAGTTATAAAAGTAGAAATTGTTCTTTACAAGAATTTTTTTATTAAGATAATTATTATTATTCTTAATATTACTGTGAGTGATTAAGTAAAATTTTAAGAAATTATTTAAATTTTTTATAAAATAAATTCTATACTTAAATTTATTAAATGTTTACATCTTTATTGAAGTTTACTGATAACAGTATTTGAAAAAAAATATTTTATAGCTTTTTTATATTTTAATTGAATTATTTTTTTATTCCTTTCTTCCTCATTATAAATTTTAATCAAAAAAATCTGCTATTTTATTCAATAATTCCTCAGTTTGATTTTTAATCTTTTTAAAAAACTGGATCCCATTTTAAATTTTATTATTAAGTTTTAAAAATATCTAAGATAAATCTAAAATATCTATTTTCTTAAGAACTTGTATTGTAAACTCTTAAAAGTTAAACAGTGAAAAATATTAATTTTTAAAAGAAAATCTGATTTAGTGTGGCAGTAATTTACTGCAGGTAGATGGATCTATGTAAACATATTAATGTAAAAGTCACTTATATGATTTTATTTCGAGAACTATAAAAAATAATGGATTTGTAAGTAGCTAGCACATTACAGGACCATGAATTTCATACAAATCTGGGTAAAAGGTTTTAAGATTTTAGTATATGTTTTCTAGACAAATGGGTTTCTATGGCTTTCAGAGATAATTTGAAGATTCTTAGTGTTGGTGTGTGATTGAACTCATTGAAACTGAAAAATCAGTTAGATGTTGCTTGATTTTTATTTTTCATCACTCTTTCATTGTATAATGATAGGAAAGATTCCATATTAACCAAAAATCCTTCAAAGTCTTGAGCTCTGTTGACCAAGGTTATGACTTACAGTGAAGATTAGTATAGTTCTTGTGTAACTAAACGTTATCACCACATGTTACTATTATGATTCTAGCAGACATTACAATAATATTTGCAACCATTATGGGCAGAATATTCCTCAATATTGAACTGTATTCCTTAGAATTATAAATTTAGTTAGCCCTCTCATTTGCACATTAAAAAACTGATTCTAAATATAATGCATTTTTGTTTCTCTATCTAAGCTAGATAGACATTATTGAAAAGCGGTTGCCAACATATGATTTGGACTGTGTGATTAGGAGCAAAATTTTGACCACATATGAGTCAAGATTTGCTCTGTGATATGATGATAAATGTAGAAAATCAAAAGAGCACAAAGCTCACATTTACTTTTGACATTCTTCACATTTTTCAAGGATTAAATTGATATTCCAATGGGGAAGCAACAGTCTGAACAAGGATTTTATTGGAAATTGTATTGACTTGTATATCTACAAAAGAATTTTATAATTTTTGTATGCATGGACACATCAAGAGGAAATTACAGATCTTATATATATATGAAACTTGCACTTCAGAAAGTTTTCCTTCTTGTTTTAATGTATGATAATGCCCTATCCCATTAAACTATTGTCATTGGCTACTTTTAGTTTATGGGAATTATGTATGTGGAACGGTCTGCATATTTGCTTAACCTGAATTCCATTTAAAATTCTTGGGTTTGCTATCAGCCATTCAATATGAACAAGATTCTAGTTTTCCATAAAAACTGCTCTACAGTAAAAAGGATGATTGCTTGTTTTTGCAGTGGCTAATATTTCATAGAGAGTATGATTAAACACTCTTAGTTTTATAGAAGAGGAATGTTTACATAACTTATTAATGTTCTTATATCGTTATTTGAGATAATAATTTAAAATTTAATGTAATAAAATTCATTAAACTGATTTTTCCATTAATGATGATGACGTTATTGGATTCAAAATAGTTTTCATCTTTCCATGCAATTTTATGATCTGCATTAAATTTTTAACTTTTCTTTTAAAAACATATTTTTAACTTTGAAAGTCCCGAAGAAAAAAATTCAAAATAATTGAATTTGTTTTGTTAATTTATTCATAGGTAATATTTGATCATTGGAATGCATACAACATAAAAAGGCTTGTAATATATACTTTTCATTATTAGTGAGGTTCCCAGGTGAAGCCTTTATCAAACATTCAAGATACTTTTAAAAATTGAGCTTGTTTCTAACTTTGCTTTGCTGACTATTTTTGAAATGAACTCTCAAATGAGTGAAAAAGTTGTTGGAAAGTGCTCATAAATAGGAGAATTAAATATTCTGTTTTGTCACTGCTGATATCTGTACATTTCATATTACTGTTCTCCATTTCAATCATTTTCTGCAGTGGTCATAACAAAAACAGATATCAGAACCTTTGTTTACATATTCTATCTGCAAATCTGAAATCTTTAGTTGTATGGAGGAAAATTTAAATATTTTCAAACTAATAAGAATTTTAGCACAATTAATCTGATGTTTTATGACAGTTTTTTTAATACTTTTCTTCCATTAAGAAATGGAAACTCACATGGCAATGATGGATTACTGAAAAATTAATTGTGATTCATTTGTAACGAAAATTATTTTTCAACTCTAATAGTATTTTAAAGATTGTCATTCATTATATGAAAGAACTATACTTGCTTCAAAAAATGACAATATTAAATTCATTTGTGAGCAGCTTTTAGCACTATGAACAAGAAGAATCGTTTAGAAGTTACTATGATGAATGGACAAGCCATAGGCAAGCATCTATTTGTTCCTAAAATTCTGATAATTATATCAGATTTACCTTTTGACAGCTATTTAGTTTTCATGCCAATTCATATTTTCTCTAACAATAAGTTTCAGTGTCAGTCTTTAAAAGTTTTAGATTTTTACTTAGAAAAATCTGATTTTCCTATGATTAACTCTTGTCAAATATACATAAATAAAAATACTTTCTTCATCAAAAGATGCTAATTTAATCAAAATCGTAATTTTCCATGAATATAATTTGGTTTTTAAAGAAAAGCTGTTATAAGCTGTAATATTAGTTTATCACTCCAAAATTAAATTATTTGATATTTATTTTTTATTTCTTTTATTAAGAGGTATATTACCCTTGTGATCTATATATGTTCATGTATATTACCCTTAATATATATACATATATTCAGTTCTCCAGTTCTTCACTTTTAATGGTGAGTGTGTTGAACTGGAAATTTTTATACATTTTAGAAACAGAACAAAACAATAAATTTTATACCTTCAATAAACTTTATGGAGTAATGTAATTGCTGTCATTATTTATGACTTGTCAGTGTGATAGTGATTTGTATATCCTATTTTTAAAGAATTCCTTATCCTTAGAACCGAAAAGTTGAATTAAACTAATCTGATATCTTCCTTTTCAGAAAATTTTTTTCAATATTTCCAAGAATTATTTTTATTATAGTTTTTTGTGTTTTTTAATATTGTGATAATCATCTCTAATCAATACTGTTATTATCAATCTCTAATGAAGAAATTAAAACTTTCTCATTAAAATCATTTGTTTTTTATCGTTGTTTTTATATCTTTCCTAATTTTTATCTTTTGTGATTTTGTTAATTTCTTTCTTGCAAATTAATTTATATAAGATGAATTTAAAATATTGGATCTTTAGATGACAAGAAAATATCTGTATTAAAATTAAGTTTATGGTAAATTATAAGAATTTTCACCAAACACTAATTATTTAAAGGAAATTAGTTTCTTAAATAATTGACATTCATACAATTTCATATATAATTTGATGTACATAATGAAGATTCAATTTTTTTAATAAATGTCATTTAATATAGTTAATTTTTTTAATATTTGTATTTGGTTTAACAAATTTGATTCATAAATGTTTTTTTTTATTATTATTTTTCCATACAGGTTATGATATGTCTACATTTGTTCGAAGATATGCCAAATATTTAAATGTAAAATCATCTACCTATAGAGTAATGGGTGCAGATTTCTGTAAAATGAAACGTGGGTAAGTTTTTACATAGTTTATAACATTATCATTCGTCCTATAATTCAAGCTGATAATAAATATATGCATGTGAAGCATAAATATTTAAGTACAAGTGGCAGTTTTTCCAAATGTTATCTATTAGATTTATAAGAATATTAATTGGGTTAGCTTATTTTAAGTGAAATATTAACAATTACATTAGAAATGTCAAATTCAGCAGTTTATGCTGTGTTATCAAACCAATCAAAATAATATTCTTAAGAAATTATTTTATTTATGCAACTAATTCACTTTAATCATTTATCTGTAATTATTATATAATCTGATTTTAACTCATAAATGCTTTTAGTTAAGGTAGGTTTGTTTATATAAGATGTATTTAAAAATAAGCAAACAAATCGAAAATTATAGTATTAACAAATACAATATATATATATATATATATATATATATATATATATATATATATATATATATATATATTTATTTATTTATTTATTTATTTATTTATATATATATATATATATATATATATATATATATATATATATAAATTAATGCTTATGTTTAACAAAATATCAATGTGAGCTAATAAAATATACATTTAAGAACTAAACACTTACTGTAGTATTTATTGTGTATGATATCTATGAACATTTTTGTTTTGATTGTTGCATTTAATTTTAAAAGTTGCAGTTTTTGTTTTCTAAAATTTAAATTATTATTATTTCAAAGCAGTTTTAATTTAATTACTCAAATTTGCTTTAAAGATTTTATTTCAGTTAGAAGTTTATAAAATGTAAAATTTCTTAAAAGAAATTTTAAGTATATTTTCTATTTTTTAATTTATTACTGTCACGTTGAAGACAATTATGTTCTTTTATTTTAACCACTAGAGTGAATCAAAAAATTCAATATTTTTTTACAATCTATGAGAGAATATTTTTGCTTTTAATCAGATTTCAAATAATTATTATTGTTTAATAATTACAAGAAATTGATTTTTTGGAATATTATTAATTTTAAAATAATCAAATGGAAAATACATCAGTGTTCATGTAATTTCTGGACATTCTTTGAAACTTGTGGATTGGATTATTTTTTCCAGGGTCTTCAGAAAACTCTTGGACATTTTATTTCATTGTTAGATAGTTATAAAACATAATCAGTTCTGTATCTAATTTTTTATTTTAGCTTTTTAAATATCCTGTCAGATGGGCTTAAGAGAATTTAAATTTGGTATTTCTGATAAATGTGTAAGTCACACTGTAGTAATGCAATATAAACAAGACTGAGTGATAGAAGCAAATTTTTAAAATTATGAACCATGATTTTATATCAACAAAAAATAATTAATAAAAAAGAAACCAGTGGATATAATGTTAAATATTTCACATTTAGATACTTAAATTGTTATAAGTAAGAGATTTTAAATTAAAGTCTCAGATTAAATTCTGAGATTAAGTAAATATTTTAAATTGTGAAACTAATAGGTTTTTTTGTGTATTTAAAATCAATATATCAGAATGAGTCTCCATTTAAAAGAAATCAGTAGTTTCATAGAAAAGTTAAAATCATTATAAGCTTCTACAAATTTCAAAACCATATTGACTATTTTGATTCTATTGAAAGTTGAGTTTATTCTTTTTATTTTTTAAATTCATATTTAATATTTGAATCATTTCACTTAAAGAAATCTTTTATTATTTTGACATTGACAAGTGTTAGTTGAATGCAATTTTCTATAAACATAATTTTTTTTAAATTTTCAAAATATTTATATATTGTGACTAAATGTCAGGTCTTCCTGAAATAAAGTATCAGCAATATAATAATTAGTAAAAACTAATTTTATTGCTGGTGGGAGGCAAAAATACTAGTTATACAGAGCTTAAAAATAAAACCCCATATATGTATAATAGTGGGAAAATGTAAAATTTATATTTTAAAAATTCATGAACTTAATCAAAAGGAAAAATTAAAAAGATCCTATGAGTAAACTAACAAATTTTACAAGATTGAATCCCCCTCCCCCAAAAAAATCAAATTAACATTAATCTCAAAGTCAAATACATATTGTGGATTATAAATTAAAACTAAAATTCACTCATTACTATTTAATTACAATATAAATACTATATGTTCATTTCTTTTTATCATATGTTAAGCAAGTACATTAAGCTATTATTTAAGTATCTTGTAAAAGTCTAATACAGAGCAAATATTATTAGAGTTAATAATAAGTGAAAAAAGAAAAATGATAGGTTTGAAAGTCATTGCTTTGCTAATAGTAATATTTTATGTATATGCTTGGACACAAGAGAAAATAACCATGAAATATAACAGCTTATTGAATTATTATATAGAAATAATTCAGTTATATAAGTCCATTAAATTAACTATTATTGAATAGAATATGGACATGTAGTGATTAAGAAGTTTGAAAATTTAAAAATAAACCAACAGAAAACTTTAATTTTATTAAGGAGTTGGGATTCGAAAAAAAGAGGAATCAGTTGAATTATAGTTTTAACAAGTAAATTTAAATTTTTTTATATACTTAAAAATACTTTTTAAATACAATACATATTCTAAGCAACAAATAAGTTTAAAAGAGAATAATAAACGAGATATAAAAATTCACATTGTAGTGGTTGCCTAGGCAACTACTGAAAAGATATTTTGAGGTTTAAGTCTGTAGTTGTGCCAGTGTTACTATGAGTGTCTTTACTCTAAACCTGCATGTACCAATTTGTAAACAAGATCAAGGCAAATTAAAAATATAAGATTTATTTAAAAAAACATTAAAATTAAAGTGGTAGATAACAAAAACTCCGCCACTGTGAGGAGAAATTAAATATTTGAGGTGTAGAGGTAAAACAGTCCCATGGGATCAGTTGCTCAGCCCAAAATTCCCTACTAGAAGAGAAGACTTTGCATAGATTTATCTACCAGAATTTCTTCCAAATTATAGGTAAGGACACATCCTTTAGATGTAGTGACAATTCTCAGTAGCTCTTGGCAATTACTGGCCTAGAGAAGTCTGTACTTTTGCAGACACAGTTTTTATACTGCTCTGGGACGCCTTGCATATGTGCTGGCGGTCACACCAAAAATTTGCATAAAATTTCTCTTTGCAACACTGCCATTGCATATATATTATATATGATATTTAAATGATTTAAAAAATTTTGAGCTTTTAAAGGAAATTTTTCTATAATAGCTCTAAACTCATTTAATGTTTTTTTAGAATAAAAATATACATTATTAAAAATATATGTATATAATTACAAGTTATTAAAAGTAATAAATTGAATAATATTTATAAACACAGTAATATCAGACTGTGTTAGACACAGTAATATCAGACTATTTAGTGACTCTTATAAAAACACATTAAAACTTCTGGAATTATTTTTAGAATTGTATGAACCCTGAATTATAAATGAACTGGAATTGTTTTACTTTTAATTTACTTTAATATTATTTATTTTTTCTTAACAGGAAAGAAGAAGGTGTTTTGAGGAATATGTCCACTGAATCAGTAAGTTTTTTTCCTTGATAAATTTTCTTGAAATAAGTAAATATGAGAAAATAAAAAGTGTAAGATAAAAATAGGAAGTTAATGACATAGCATTCCACACTACTTATGTATATTTCATCAAATATATTTTATTATATGTAATATTTTCCATTGTTTGTCTAAATCAGTTATTGCCAATCTTTTTTTCCCATCACTGATACTTCATTACACTTTTCATTTATAACTAATCTAACAGAAATATTTCCTAGTCATTTATTGAGAAAAAATATGTTAGTATTAAATTATTATTTAATTACAATATATATACCATATCTTCATTTCTTTTTATCATATGTTGAGCAAGTTCATTAAGCTTTCATTTTAATGTCTTGTAAACTGGTTCTTTGTATTTTTTATTTTCTTTTAAATTTCATTTTTATTTTTTTCTTGTATTATATTGTTTCTATGTAACTCCTTTTATCCATATTTATCATATAGTTATTTATATCATGAACGAGAAAATCCTTAATATAAGTTCTATATTTTAAATATGTGGAAGTAGCACTATATTTAGTATTTTAGTAGATAAGAATGTGCAATACTACTTTTAAAATTTGCAAACTTTATTAAATATTTTTATTATTTTCATAAACTGAGAATAATAAGAAAGTTATTTACTATTATTACCTTAAAAAGATTTCATTTTTAATAAGATAAAGATTTTCATTTTATTAAATTTACAAAAAAGTTTATGTAATTTATTAAAGATTATGCATAAAGGTTTAATTCTACATTGAAATACAATTGAAATGTTGCCAAAGTTTTAAATGTTGATTGCTTATGTAATATATAAATTTAAGTATTTATATTTAAATAATATATATACACACATATAATAAAATAAAAAAAATTGAACAGAAGTAGCACATTCAATTTTGATTATAAATGTTTAATTAATCCAGTTATGTTTATTATGTTATGTATGATATTATTTTTTCCCCCAGTTGCTAAAAACCTTACCTATTCTTCATGAACAATTGGATTCATTACTTGATTTTGATGTAAGTAATTTTATTTTAGTATAATTTTATTTGTATTTAGTATCTCACTTCCATGAAACTTTTCTTGCATATAAATTTATAAAATGAATTTTTAAATATTCTTAAAATACAGAATATAACACTTTGTGTAGAATTTTCTATCATTACTATATTAGGCTTCCATTCTCAAAATGTTTGTAAGAAAAAGTAATGAGACTTCATGATTTGAATTGACAAGGTTGCATCAAATTCACCTACTCTGCATAAACTTAGAAAAAAATATTTAATGCTTATGATTTTCATTTATTATTTCCATATGTTTTATTGTCATTATAGATACCTTTATGTAAAAGTTTAACAATTTGTTTTAATAAATCTAGAAATGTATAGTAATGATTTTCAGCTATTATTAATGTTATTACTTTTCTTCAGCATGAATGTTTACATATTAAAATTAATCTTATTATTATTAGAATAAAAATTCACTAAAATTGTTTTTTTCTATATGTATTATGTTTAAAAAAAACTAGACATACTACTTTCTGTAAAGTAAATTTTATGAAATATAATGAAATTTTTTATAAATGGTTGTGTAATGTTTTTAAGAAATGGGGTTTGTTTTGATACTGAATGTGAGCAAATTTTTAAAAAAAGTATTATTTAATTTTGTATAATTTTAAGACACTGCTTGTTTTAAATTTTGAAAACAGAAACTTTCGTGTATTTACTATTTAATTTTATTTTCATTTTTTTTCTGTTGATTTTTTAAAATTTTGTGTATTCAAATCATTCTATAGAAATTTACTGCCATAATAATAAAATAGAAATGTCTTTAATTATATAAAAATTCAAATAGCTTTACTTCAAATTTCATTCTCTTGAATGAATGGATGGGCTACAAAATTATTTTCCTTTCTTTAATATTAAAAAGTCTGACAACTATTAGTTTACTTTGACTCAAATAGGTTCTTTCTTTGTGCACCTTTATTTATAACTGCATAATGTATATTTGCAAAATTCCTTTTAATTATATTAATAAGCATTGTTTGTATCTTAATTTTATTGATCATCCTGATCTTATTTTATCATTTCATATAAAAATTTTAAATCTAGTTTTACTTATCTATTTTTGCATTTTTAGTGCTTCTGGGTTTTTTTTTATTGTAATTAAATTTTTGTATGTACTAACTTTTAATTTTTTTATCTGTTCTTTGAAAATGAATAATTTTTAATTGAAAAATTTCTCGCAATTATTACTTTAAAACTATATAATATGATTATCTTGTTTGTATAAAATTAATTTCCTATAAAATATAACTTGAATACAAGTTAATCATCTTGTAGGTATTTCAAATATTATTTGCAATTAATCAAACATTATGTGTGTATATCTATTTGTTTTTATGTTTTTAAAACAAAATGACTATATATATGTATATATATATTTCTTACTAAATTTTAATTTTTATATTTTTAAATAATCAGTAAGGCATCATTTCCCCCTTTTTTATGTATATTGATGTGATTATAACCTTTTCTTGATGTCTAAAAATGCAGCAAATCCAAAAATAATTTAGTCTCAAAAAGAACTATAATTATATCAAGTTATGTATAAATATATATGAAAATAGAGTGTATTATAGTAAAATTCACAGCTTGCTTATTTGCTTATGTTTATTTCGTTATTATACTCACTTTAATAAAATTCAGTTTCATATTAATATAGAATCAGTATTTAATTATTTAAACAATTGATTTAATATAAAATATTTGTGTATTTTCTTAGTGCAATCCTGATGATTTAACTAATGGAGTAATGAATTCTTGCTTTATGTTACTTTATCGAGATTTGATTCAGTTATTTGCTGCTTATAATGATGGTATCATCAATTTATTTGGTACGTACATTTTAGTAAAATAATATAATTTTATTTGACAGAAATATATTTAATATAATTTTATAAATATTATTATCAAAATATTAGAAAGTGCAAAATTAGTTTATTTTTTGATTTTGAAAATTACAATTAATTTTTGAACATGCCATCGCATAAAATAAATTCTGTTATGAGCATTGTGCAATCTGTAATGTTAAATTTTGTACTATTTTCCTTGTTAAACTTATTGAGTTGATCACAAATTACAGAGGCTTTATAAAATATTGTCAATTAAATAAAATAAAAAATATTTTCATCTTTCATCAATCTTAAAAATTTATGAAAAACGATTTTGAATTAGAAAACAAGATTATTTACTTCAGAGAAGCCTCTTTCATTTAAGTATTGAAGACTTCAGATGATACTTGATTACATTTGAGAGTAATAGTCCTTTCTAATTCTTACTTATATATGTCCATACTAGTCTTATCTTTAACAATTTTACATATTAATTTTTATCATTTCTGTGAGTAAAAATTTCGAAAATGCATTATAATAGGATTGTACTAAATTTATCAAGCTCCTTCAAGCTTCTGGAATTTAATTGTAGAATTTGTATTTAGAAATAGTTATAATAATTTCTGTTTATTTTTTCAAATTTTCTGTTTATTATCATTTTTATTCATTTGTGTCTCCAACTATGACAACTGCCATATCTTATGTATTTAATTTGTAAAAATTTGTGGCTTTACAAAATTTGCTTTGCAATTAAAAAAATTCAAAATTACATGAAAGCAACTTAGCATAAGAACTCAATCTTATTACTATCTTGATATATCTGAATTTGTTTGTTGTCTTAGGCTATGAATTTTTTTTTGGATTATTCAATCTGCAAATAATTTTTTAACTGTAGAATATATTACAATAACTATTTTTTCACAGCATATTAATACTATGACTATTTTTTGAAAGTGAAATACTATTCAAAATATTGGCTAGTTGCAAACAAGAAATTTGATTCCTGGAGGTATTTCACCTGTCAGTGTACTAGCTATTGTAATAAAATATAGAGTAAAATAATAGAATTGAATATATGAAATATGGACTACAGAATATTAGAAAAAAGATATGAAATTGTGTATTTTGTTATTTGTGCAGATGTGTTAGAGAGGTATCAACATTAGATTCAAATAACATTGGAACAAGAAATATTATATTTCTTATGTTATTTGCATCTTTATTTTGCATCTAATGTTGATGCATCATGCTCTAATATATCTATATGTAGTAGTATGCAGGGTTGTATTTTTTTTCTAATATTCTGAAGTCCATATTTTATATTTTCATTTCCATTATATCTATATTTCATTACTATAGCTTGTATGCTTCCTTGCGAAATGTCTCCAGAAATCAGAAATTTCTTGTCTGATGTAGCTAATACACATTAAACAATATTTCATTTATAAATTATTTTCCATTTACTTGTTATTTATTTAGAATTTTTCTTCAGCCCAATTGTTTTTAATTTAATTTTTTTTTCTGGTGAAAATTTCTTATTCTCTTTTAAAACAATGGCTATTTTTCGTATGCTATAAAACAATAAGGAAGTTTTTGTGAGCATCATGAATTAGTGGCAATTTCTAAGTATTCAGAAAATCCATTATTTTAGAAATTATCTAAAATGCTAGTGTCTAATGAATCATTAGTACTCAGAAAATCATAGTCTTGTAACAGCTTTTAAACAGACTAATTTCTAAATAGTGATTGATAAAGTTAAATATTTATATCAGTTATTTTACCACACTGTAATATAGAAATTTTTAAATGACTTTATTAAATAGATTAGTTTACAAAGATGTATTACCTAAACCGAAATTATCATTCAAATTGACAAATGTAGTTGATAAATGTTTTCAAATCTCCTCATAGCTTTCTATGATCAACAGATCACAATTTTTGAGCCACTGAATTGTAAAAGTAATTATGATACCTGTTACTATTTTATTATATATATCTAGGGAATTACTACCTAAACATGAAATTTTTTTATCACTTTAATGTCAATTTTGCAAAAGAATTCATTTACTTCAGTAGCACACAAAAATTGTCATTATTGCTATTTTATTATGAACAATTGACTTTTGTTTAAAGAAAGACAAATAATTTATGTATATGCCTTATGTTATGAGTGTTGTAACGTCTAAAATCTGATTAAACATTTAGTTGGCTAGATTGTACATTTTTTCCCATCACTAATTTATGTATTTTGAATCATTTACTGATTTTTCTATTTGTGAAATTTTTTATACAATTTGTTATCTCACCTGATTATATTCATATGTGTGAGAAATATGTTCTTAACCCTTTTAAAAATTGTAAATAATCTGCTTTACTGAAAATTAAGGTTTGTTTTTACGTCTAGTATACAAATTTGTTTGAGAACATTCTCATATAAACAATATTTGTAAAAAACAATTTCTGTACAAAATAACCATTTTGCAAATTATTATTTTTATTAAAAAATGGATGTTAATTATTTAATCATGTAAAAACACTTGGAATGAAATTCTGAAAATTTTATTAAATTGTGTTGATACTAATTATGTAAAATATTTTTTCACATTTTTAGCTGTTTTATCGATAATAAAGCTAACAAAGTATCTTATTTCTATATTTGTATTATTTTTATAGCAGAAAAAACTTAAAATTTATTCTAATCTATTTTGTAGAAAAATATTTCAATATGAATAAAAAGCATTGTAAAGAGGCCTTAGATATATACAAGAAATTTATTATTGCAATGGATAAAGTTTCAGACTTCTTGAAAGTTGCTGAGGTAATATCTTCTAAATTCTGAAAAATAAATGCTTGATTAAGTTTAATAGTTGTAGAGAAATAAAGATTTAAACTATTTTTAGGTTATCACATGTTAGAATAACACTTCTTTCTTGTAGAAAATAAATGATTAAAAATTTCTTTCTTGTGTTTTTATATAATAAAGCCTTGTTTATATTTCTATAGTCACGCAGGGAAAAAAGTTTTCCCGATCAGCAAAAAAAGTATTAAAGCAACAGTGTACTGTTTCTTTAATACTTTGATATGTTTTAAATTATTTAGTATCATTTAAAATCTTATTAACCTTATAAAATTTTATGAAAGTGGTTGTTTCTTTCATTCCTGCTGAGATCATGATTACATCACTTTATTACAATTTTCATTAGTTTAAAATATCCATGATATCAGATAATGTTTCATTTATGCTACAACAATTTAAGATGGCTTTGTAAATCCAACTTGTTGATGAATTTGCTGCTTGTGTTCAAATCGCATTCTTCGAATGACAGAAAATAAGGCGAAGTTTAATCCTCGAATGTCTGAGAATATTGTCAAAGTTCACTTTGTTAATGAAACGATTTCTTATATAAAGACCAAAGCATCAGCTTAAAAAGCCATTTTCCACTGATTCAAGCCATTAATACATTGACAATAGAAGAGAAATCAAAATGAAAAAGATAAAACATCCACTTTATTATTAGCTTAAATCGGCAAGGACAACTTAAAATTTAAAGAAAATTCATTAATTAATGGAATTCTAAATTAATAATTGCAATATTTATAAGCAATCTCTTTTAAATCTTAAAACTAATGATTGCTTACAGCAGCATTAATTTATGGTAAAATCCAAGGAGAGCCCACACCCTTGGCAGCACACGGAAAAAAAGAACCAAGCCAGAACGAAATTCCAGAAATAGTTTGGTTTACCATATCTAGTGTATCGAAGTAGCGTTATCAAGATTGGTGCAAACCACAATTATTGCTAAACAAAATCATTTGCACCAAGTGTGTGGGCTCTGTTAGGATCCAACCTAATTTTTTTTATATTGCTTGAAAAAATTTTCTCTATCACTTGTCGGCAATTTTATAGGAAATAAAATTAATTTAATGTAATCAATGAATATCACAACCTTTTTAATGCTTTTAAAATTGTTTGCATATTAAAAATGAATGATTGAATATTGTTTGCATAAAAATCTCTTAAAGTTGTTAAATCAATTTAAATAAACATTTTAAATTTGTTTTTTAAACCTTTTCTATCATGATGATTAGTCAATTGTAAAGTTTCTTATTTAAAATTGTTTTTATCTTTAATTAAAAAAACACTTTTAAATGCTCATAAGATTTTTAATGAATTGTAGAATATTAATAAGATTAAAAAAACAGTAGAAATAAAAATTGCATTTTATAGAAATACCTTTTTATGTCTAATTATTACAATTATTTCTAATTTTGTTGAAATTCCTATTTAAAGTGCCATGATCTTGCAGGTTTCAATGACATGTTTTATTTCTGTTCAGAAAAAACTTATTATCGACTTCTGAGTTAAATAGCTAAGTTGTGCTAGAAAACATTTAAATGAAATAAAAAAATATAATAATTTCATTTTTTATACACAAAAATTTTTTCTAGATTCAAATAAGTTTAAAAAAATTTCATTTCATTTTCTATTTTTTAAAGTATTAAGGAACATTTCTGAAAAAAATAATTTTTTAAGATTTTAGATATTTTGATATTGGTTTTTGTTATTAATTTTATTTACTTTCATGGCATTTTAGTAACTTTTTGTGATATTTTTACAGAGTGTTGGTATTGACAAAGGAAGTATTCCTGATTTGACAAAAGTAAGATTATTATGGTCTATAAAATTATGATCATATCATTTTTTTGTAATAGAATTTAACTCTGAAATTCAAATAAAATGTTGCATATTATAATGTATAACAAAATCTGATTTGATTTTATATTTAATATGCATTACTTTGCTAGTATTACTTACTTTACTATATTTAATATGTATTACTTTACTATTTAATATGTACATGCTCAAAATAACCAAATATAATATTGGCTTTCCTTTTATAATAAGAGTACAATGTATTTAAAATTGGATTAGAAAATTCCAAAAATGAACAGCATTGTTGAATATTGTACAATTTTTAGTGTAGTTGTAAAAAATTATTTATATAGTATATACTTATAAAATCAGATTTTTTTTTTTATCTTTGTATGCCTTTATTTTGCAACTTGCTCTTACCTTTATTTTGCAATCAGGTAATGTTCACTTTAATATTGATCACATTTTGAATCAATATTTTGGAGAAAAGAAATGGTAACATAAGTTCCATGGTCAACACTTTCTTCTGGTCACAGTTTCATGAAGCATGTGTCTGTGGATCACTCCAGTTTTATTTCATTTTGATTTTTTTTATCAATTTTTTTAATCACATTTGCATTAATCTCAAGATGTAAATATTCAGCTTATATTTTCTTAGTGACACCTTAAAAATATCAATACATTTTCATCTAATTTGTTTTTATCCATTTTAAATTAATATTAATTTTTTTTACTCGTTGCTTAATTTTCAAGTTCCCTGTGCCATGTACGTTTCTCAGATATTCTGTGGAAATAAAAATCTTTGATAGTAAAAGTTCTCACAAAAAATTACTATTTTTTTACATTAAAATTATTTAAATATGTTAAATATATTAAAATGTACATTGTTTCATATTAGGCACCTTGCAGTTTACTTGAAGAAATGGAAAACCACCTTACATTTTTGGAAGGGAAGAAAAGCCAAGCTGTTACACGGTATTATCTCATTTCCTTCTTAATGCTAATTATAGTTAGGTCTGTAAATTTTAAATTTTGGTTCTGTAAATAATTGTACCTAGTAATTTTTGTTATCTTAATATAAATTCCATTTTAAAAATTACGAACTTTTTATTTATCATGTTAATTTATTAATTTGAGATTTTTTCCTGAAAAAAATTTTTTTTTCAAAACTATTTCTGAAATGATGATTAGAATAATTATTTAAGATTAAATTTTCTTTTATTGGTCTGAAAACAGGAAATGATATTAGTTTGCTAAGTAGTTTTTTTGTTGAAATTCGATTATTTACATTATTCAAATATTCACTTTTCATCAATTCCTTAGTACTGTTAAAATTACTTTTTTATTTTCATGCATTACGATGGGAAATAATGTTAAGAGATTAATAATATGAGTACTAATTTAATCCTTCAAAAAAAATCAGCACATTCAATTAAATTTTTTTATACTTGGTGATATCAAAATACGAAATTTATATTAGAAATTTAAATTTTTTATTCTAGTGATTTTTTCTTTAATTTTCCTCTTTAAAAAATATTTCTTAATTTGATAAATTATGAGCTGTAGTTTCAATTGTTTACATTTCAATCATACAATAACTGAATAATACATAATTATGAGACATTTTTCTCAAAAATTCACCCATTCCATGTTTCTTGATATGTTAATTGTTTCGTACATCAGAGGTAGAAATAAACCATTTATTTTTCAAAATAAAGGCATAAGAAAGTTAATTTAAAAAAAGTGAATACTTAAAATAATGTTACTTTTAAATTAAATTTTTTTAAATATTGTTCAAACTTAAGCATGACATTGTTTCTATTAAAAAGATTTCTTAACTTTTTGTCAAAGTACTTAAATATCAATAGTTTTTCTTTTTGTTAAATTAATGATCTTACATATAGTGATTTCTCATTGTTTCTGAATCAAATAAAATTCATTTGTAATTTCATCAGTGAAAAACAAGAAAGAGACTTCTTTTTACTAGAAAACAAAAAAGTGAAATAAATAGCATATGACACGGTGAAATGTGACCTAAAATTACTAGAAATCTAATGGAAAAGGTTAGGTATTATTGAGGACTTTGATTATATACTGATATATAGTAAATCCTATGGAAATATCCATCATAATTTGGAATAGATTTTGTGATTTCAAATAATATGAGAAAATGTTTAGTTGAATGTGCAGTTATCAATTAAAAAGTACCTAAAATTAAAGAAAAATTGATATAACATCCAAAATGTGATGTAAAAATAATTGTGGGAGATTTTACTGTAAAAAATGGAAAATAGTTATTTGAGGGATGTGTTAGTCAAATGTATAATGCATGAAAAAGACAGTAGAAAATTTGCAACTAAGTATAAAACAGATATAGAAATACAATATTCTCATATAAAAATATACATTTAGGCACATCGATATTACCATGAACTAATGAAATTAATCAAATTAACCATATTTTACTTGTAATAAGATATTTTTTATCAATTATTAATGTAAAAGTTTGCACAATCTTAACTCTTATTGTGATCACTATTTAAATAAAGCAGAAATGCAAGTTAACTAATGTTAAAAATATGTATGTATACATTGAGAAAACACTGGATTTTTGACAAAGTAATAAATAATTATCAAATGAGGAATGAATAGCATAACAAAATAAAAATATATAATTAAGGATTAGATATATAAGATTAAAAAATATTTATTATCATTGGAATAAAGTTTGCATATAATTTAAATTACCAAAACCAACAAGAAAGCTGGTGACAAAACAAAAAAAGAAATATAAAGAATGATTTTATGAATGTGGGAATGTTGTCGAAGACAAGGAGTGCATTTGAGAAATATAAGGATACAGAATTGCAAATAAAATATACCAAAAAAATAAAAAGAATGGTTTAAAGATCAAATTAAAACAATTGATTCATTAGAAAGAGAAAATAGAAAAAGAAAAAACATTGAGTTTTCAGATCAAAATATTTATGAGTGTAAAACAGAAAATGGTCGGTTAATAGTAAATAAAAAACTTGTAATGGAAAGATAGATGGAGTATTTTAGAGGTTTACTTAAAGAAAAGTAAGGTCTAATTAGCCCTCGTGTGCAAAAAAATGACCGTTGAGCGACAAACAAACAAACCTTAAAGAAAAGTAAAATGAAAATTTAAATGGGAAACAAATATTGAAAAACAAGAAACAATTGTTGCAGATTTGATTCTTACACAAAAAATTGAATATTATATTAATGTATTAGAAAATTATAACTTCAGAAAACAAAATTATAGAAATGGTGTGATGGCACTAATTTGTAAATTGTGTAAAAAAATTTACCACCAAAAATTATGCCTAATGATTGGATTTTGGGTATTTGTCCTTTATATGAAAAAGGTGACAAATTTGATTGTAAAAATTAAGAAAACTTTTTCAAAGATAATACGCAAAATAATTTTTAGACTGTTAAAAAACAAATGTGAAAAAATATATCAAAAATTTTCTTGGAGAATAGCAATATAGATTTAGATGCAATAGAACTATGGATAAATTTTTTATAATAAGTTATGGAAAACATTTACAAATATGATATTGATTTATGCATCTGCCTTTTATCGATTTTTAACAATCATTTGACTTTATCAAACTAGAAAAATTTTAGCAATACACGAGTTTGTAATATCAACAAAATTTTTAACGTTTAGAAAAACATAAGGAAAATCAGTATAAATATGAGCAAAAGAAACTGGTAACACATTCCTATTCAATAATTAAAGCTTAATAAATTATTTATTATTCTCTTGTTTTGCAATATTGTCTTACATCAAACAGTTGTACCTGCTCATCAAAGAAAAACTATATTTACAAAGTCAATACAAATCTGCATATGCAAATAATATTGTAATACTTACAAGAACAAAAATTAATTTAATGCAATTAGCATAAGAAATTATCAAAAAAGCAAATAAATTAGGTTTTTAAATTAATAAGGATAAAAATATTGATAAATAATTAAGACTATTAGTGCTTTCACTAATTGAGGAAATTAATTATTGGGAAATTTATAATTGTTTCAATAATCATATACGATGGAAATAATGTAATGTATGCATGTAATAAATCAAAAAAAATTATCCCTGCTTTGATACAACATATTTATAAAGCCAATGGATACTAATGGATCTGAAATTGATTATTATAAAACAAGATAAAAAATATAGTAAGTAATGTTGCTTTTAGAATTATCAGACAAATGTATGGACCCATTAAAAAGTTAATGTATGTAGAAGATACAATCATGAGCTAGAATAATTAAGAGAAGATATTACTTTCAAGCCTTAATTCTCATTCAAAAGAACCAAAAGCTGAATTCTTTTAATAACCAAGAGTGAGTTACTAAAAGAATTCAGTGGAGGGATGAGTAAAAAGAATAAAGAAACGATGCTTGTGTGAAAAACATTAAATTTATATTTTAATAGGAAAAAGAGGGTCAAAGCTGAGATAGTTAGAACGGGTTGATTAAAACCTAAAAATTTTTAAAAATTCTAATGCAGAAAAAATCTAACGAGAAAGTTCTGTGAAATTTAATGATGGAGGAAACCAAAACTCACCAAAGGTTGTAGGGGTGAAGAAAAAATATGTAATAAGAGTAATCATTGTACAGTTATTTTACAACATTATCTTTTCCTGATTCGTAATTTATTTGATAGATGTGCAAAATTTTCTTGTTGAACAACAAACAATCCAAACTAAACTAAATAACGTTTTTAACTATTAGTGCAGTTCTTACAAAAAATGCATAAATATAATGCAGTAAATAAAATTTTCAAAGTAATTTTATTTAATTTCTATTAAAGCAATTATTCAAATATCAAAAGAATATTCAGATATGGGGAACACATAACTGTTATCCAAAATTAATGTTCTGATAATATCAAATTGTTTACTATAGAAAATTCTTACAAATTATGTTTGTGGATTTTTCACAAATGCAATAAATTTTAGCAACAAAAAATTTATTAGCTATTGACAAACTCAATTGTTGTCAAGTAACTTTAACAGTTGATCACCATATTTTTAGTAGTTAACTAACAGTTTTACTAGTGAGTTATTAAAGCTGTATGATATTGCATTATATTTTCTTATGCAATTTTTATTTGAATCAAAAAGTGAAAATTGGTTGACTAAATATCAGTTTTTATTTATTATAAAATTTGTCCTTTGTATTGAGCAGAAGTTAGGTAGAAATCATTGATGTAGAACTTGATTAATATAAAAGAATTGATTATATTTAGAACCAATTCTGTTCAGTCTGCTGTATCTGCCTTGAATTCTACAAGTTCTGCTCTAGCCTATAGTGCTCATGAAATTTCTGCTCCTCATGAATTGAATGGGCTGACTGTAGATGAAAGCATGAGAAGAGCTGTTGAAGAAGAAGCAGCCATCATGAATCAGTTGAAGGTTTGTTTTTGTTCTAAGCTCCAATGTTTCAAAAGGCTGGATTTTAATTATACTTTTTTTAAGTAGATGCTTTCATTATATAACTATCTTTAGCTTTTTCCCACTTTCTTAATGCATGCTTTGTAGAAATAATACCCTCTATTCTTCCTGTAGTCGCATGAAGAAATGACTTCTTTATCTATAGATTGGAATGCAATCTTGGTTAGTACATTTTTCTTTTTTTTTTCTTTGTTTATCTAGGATTTAAATTGTTTCATTTTTAGACTTGCTTATTCTTCTTTAATTAATTCTCTATTTCAATTTTCTTTGCATGATTAGTTTTTATGATATAATTTTTAATTATATTAATACTGTATACAGAAATGTGTAGTAAAATTGATTGCTGGATTTAATGATTTTGTATATTTTATTAATATTTAATATAGAATATAAATGATGGAGCAGTTATTAGAAATAAGAATAAATTTTAGATATTTTACTGTCATTGTATTAAGTGTCAACAAAATGTTGTATACATGTCTATGGCCAAGAAATTATTTTTCAATCTCAAATAAATTTTGTGCCATGAGATCACATTAGTAAATTTTCTTCTATATAATTCCTCAACAATTAAAAGATATCCATATTAAAATCTTTTTTGCATAATTAATAAAATTTATTTAACTATTAAATCCTTTTTAAAAAATGTCGTTGCTGTTTTCTAAACATTTGTGTCTGTAGGAGCAGAGGTTGAAAGAATTAGCTACAAAACCAACTTCAGAGACTATCCCAAAAGTTCCAAGTCCTATTCCCCCTCCAGCAAATACATCAGTGAGTCAACCAGTTAAACCAAAAGAAGTGAGTAATGCAGATTTAATGTCTTTGAATCAACCGACAGAAGGAACTTTTGTAGAAAAAACTGCTTTTCAGCCATTTGAAGGCATGGGAATTGAAAGTATGTTGATTTTTTAAATATAAATTGTATATTCTAGTATGTTTTGAAATTTATGTTTTAACTGTAGCATTAAATATTAAAAACATGTTTATATTTCCGTATATTGAATTATTTAACTATATAATGTTATTGCTGTTTTTTCAACCATAAATATTTATGTTAATTTCTCTAATGTATAATAGCATGTTTTTCTATAATAATGAAACTAAACTGGAAATATTTAATATTTTTTGGCATTAAAAATATTTAAAATTAAAAGTCACATTTCAATGATATATTTGTTAATGATATTTAGTGTTTTTTTTTCTCTTCTGAATTATTAATTTTTTAAATTATATATATAAAATATGTTATACAAACTTTTCATTTTTTTGCCGAATATATCTAATAGTAAATATAGTGAGCTAGATGCTTATTTTCCTTCATCTTTTGGATCAAAAAATGTCAAAATATGACATTACTTTTAAATTTTTTGTTTTTTCTTGCTTTTTTTGTTTTATAAAAGTAAATAATTAGATAGCATGTCTCTTTTCATCTGATACACAGCAAAACTGCACACTTCTGTGTGAAAACTGGTAGCAGTTGGGAGCGAATCTTGTAAGTTTTCCTTGGCTGGCAGGTAAAGGGGTGGCACTATCAATATTAGATTGTGTTCACAACTATTGACTAAAATAAAAATTTAGTTCAGAGCCACTGTAATTTCATGATGATCCAATTGAGACCAAATGTATTTAGATTTATATGCGTGAATTGAAGAGTAATCACAGATAAGATCATCATGTGGTTTAATCAACAGGGTGATTTTAATTGATTCTTTTCTATTTGTTTCTCTTTTTTATATTGTATAACTTTTAATGAATATTAATATTCAAATATTAAGTTTTTGACTTAAAATATAATTCCCATACCTTGTTTTGTGAAAATTGAGTATGATTTCAGTGAAAATGGATGATTCTATTAAAGATAGAATTCAAAATTTTTAATTTAACTTACTGTCAAATAGACAAAATTATTGTCACTTATGAAAAGTACTTAATTTGTTTTATTACTCTCTCATATTCAAGCGTCTCTTGAAAATGGGTCTTCTGTGTTTGATGGTAAAAATTTAAATAATCAATCAATTGTGGCTAAATGCATCATTGATGATTACATCTGAAACATAAAAAGGGTCAACGATATAATAATTAGGAAAAGCCTACTTAATTTTGCTGCTGGTGCTAGGCAAAAGTATAAATTATATTTAAATGAATTTAAAAAAAGCTGACTACAGAAGGAAAGTAAAAAAGCACTTCTTGAAAAAAATTATGAATTGAAAATCAAAATTAAGCAATTGGAAGATGACATATATGAACTTGAAAAATCTGCAATAGAATTTGCTGAGGAAGCTGAAATAACTGGTAATTAATGCAAAATCAAACACATATTGCTGTGGTGCTTCAGAGAAGCAACAGTTATTACTTAGTATTAATAGTAAATTAAAAGCAAAAGCTTTAAGGGTAGAAAATAAGGAATTTTTTAATAGCAATAGTGTGCATGTGAAAATCTCTTGAACGATTAAAGTAATAGAAAAGTCTTGGATATGGATGTGAAATTGTATCATTTTAAGAAGTTTGAAAGCAAACAGAAAGAAAATTTAGAATTGCCTGTATTAAATAGTAATCGAGAAAAAATTCATCCTGGAAGTTTTTATCTGATAGTTTTTATTTTGTTTTGAATTAGTATATATATATTTGAAAAGAAATTGATATAAACCTTTAAATACTCAATAAAATAATAGATAGAAATCATTTGACGATATTTAAAAACTCTAAAATTACCCATTATTTTATACAATGTATAATTCAGTGATAGAAAGAAATTATTTAAAATCATTTTAGTTTATATATATTTAATGATAAAATATTTTTCTGTTATAGCTGTAAATTCATTGAAGGCTTTTAAAGTAATCATTAAATATAATTCTAACTTAAATAAAAAAATATTCTCATTTATTTTTGCAATATTTTATTTCAATTATTTACAAATATATTTGAAAAATGTTGCATGTACAAAATTGTATATATTTTTAGCTTAGAGAAAATTTTTTAAGTAAATTACAAAATTATTTTACATAAATGCTGATACTTTCAGGTAATTTTTGATTTGACTCCTGAAATTTGATTCTTGGAAATTTGTATGAACCCTGCATTCTGTTATGTCACAATTAGATTAAAAGAGACTCAGAAGATTTTGTGATAGTAAATTTATTTTTGATATATAGTCATTAAAAAGAATTTAATCGGTATATAAAGGAAATAACTTTTATTAAAAATTTTTTATTACATTCATAAACAATACCAAAAAAGCCAGAAAAGGAAATTTTATGCATACAAACACTTTGATAATATAATGTAATACATAGTTGGAGATCTTTCAACTTTAACTATGCATTTATGTTTCTGTTCATCGCAAATATTCTTGTTACAACTTTTGATGTCATATAACCCCCGTATCATGATGCTAATTGAATGTTTTACTGTTGGTGTAAACAGTCAGACTGATTATTTGCACCAATTCGTTGTTTTATGTATTTTAGACCTTTATCACCAAACAAGGAGAATTTGATCTCATTATATTCTCTTACTGTCCCATAGTTATATTGTTCAATTAATATGAGTTTTAAACCAAATTAATATTTTCAATATTTCTTTGAGAAATGAAATTCTTGGAATTCTTTCATTCAGGCCAATTTGTTTCAATCATTATGAAACAGTCTACTAATTTTTATATTACATTGCACCATTTCTTGTACATACAAAGATAATTTTCTATCTCATAAGTTTATTTCAAATCTCATATCAGCAGCTGATTAAGTTTTTTCCTACTTTTACTATTATTTTGTATTGATTCAATCATTTTATACCTTTTAAAAAATTTTAAAATCCCAACTTTGGCTAGATTTTTAGTAATTTCTCTACTTATGGCTTCATAACTGTAATTTTTATCGCATAATAATTTTTTTAATCATTTTCTATATGACCAAGCTATTCTGACATTCAATAGTTTTATTATGTCTTAAAAACTTATAAAATGTGACAAAAGAAACAATTTACTGTCAATCATACTGATAAATGTCCACCTTATAATTTCTATAACTGATATTAAGAGTTAAATCCTATTGTAACATAATTGGCTAATTTTCAAAATAAAATACTTCTCTGGCCCTCTATGTACTCACTCTGACTCACTGACTACATTTGATTAAAATAAAAATGCATCAAATTAGGAAAGTTGTACTTCATTTTTCTCATCAGCTTTAATTTCTAGGAAAAAAGACTCTGGAAATAAGTTTTATTACATTATTTTTTAATTAAATTATATTTTTAATGATGTACAATTTTACAGCAATGCTCTTAAAACATGTAAGATTTCTAACCTGAAAGCTTAACTATTTCCAATTTTTTTTGCCTGTACTGTATTTTGGTCTCTATAAGAATGTGTTTACAATAAATAAAAAAGTCTTTTTTTTTAAAGTTTAACTGCATGTATTTAAAATAATTTGTATAGAATTTTTGTTATTTTAATAAAGACTACGCCGCAGATGAATTTCGAACAAGTTTTTATGCATCGAAAATGTGTTATTACAAAGTAAAATAGAACCTTTATCTTGTGATATGAAAACATTGTTTCACAGATTAAGATATAACTTTCTAATTTTACTTCATAAATTATTTATTTTAAAATTAAATTTTCTATTATTATTTCTATACATCTTATTCATATAAAATTAGAATCATTGTATGTATGAATTTTTTTTTCTTTATTTAGAAACTGGACCACAAGCAATGCCACCAAATTTTGTCTCAGAAGTACCTTTTAATGCTGCATTTCCGGTTGTACAAGCAGACACTGGAGGTTAATGTCTTGAATTTCCTAGTTCATATTATTAAACATAAGAATCCATACTTTCCACATTTTCATCCTGTGACAAATTTTCATCTTTTAAAGTTTTTTGAGAAAAAGTATTGTTACATTTAATTAAATTTTTATAATTCTTTTAAAAATAAAACTCTGGAAATCTGAAATTTTGTATCCAAAGGTGATTTGCAAATAATTAAGTTCAAATGTCTGCTTGAAATGGACATTTACAACTTAACATCTGTAATGTCAAATTTGCTGATCTGCTATCTAAATGGCCCTTATGTGAAAAAAATGACTGTTGAATGACAAACAAACCAAACCTAGTAACTAAATGAGTGATCTGGCAACTGAATGCTTACCGATCTTACATTCGATTCAATGGTTCATGGGTTCAAATCCCACCTAAGGCTTAGATATTTTTAGTGGCTTAAAATCCATTTTAAACTATAAGATCCAATTAAATTATCTCTCATGTGCATGTGCAAATTGAGTGACAAACAAATGAAACGAAATTTGCTAACCAAATGGTCAGTGCTCTGCCCTTCAGTCCAACATGTTTGTGATTCAATATTTTTTATTACTAATAATTACTAATTTTACTGGGAATATGAATGTAAGATTATTTTTTGAAATTAAGATTGGAAATATATGTGCATTACTTTAATTTTATTATCCTTGTGTGGATTTTTATTTAGTATTGAACTATAGATGTAACTCTGCTTTAAAAAATTGATTAAATTTTTTGAAATATTACTTGGAAACGTAAATATTGGGGAAGTTATATGATTGGTTTTTGTAATGGATGGTCTCAGTAACTTTAAATGTAAAACTTCCTTATCAAATGTGATTAAAAGTTTCATTAGGACAACATGTGATTTTTACTTTTCAAGCCATATCATTTTTCATGATAGACAAAAGATCTTCATGTTTGAGTTAGTGAAGATTTTACTTTTTATAGAAACAAAATTATGAATTTATCTTAATATTTAAAAAAAAAAATTATTTTGAGAGTTAATTGTTGGGCACTTGAAGATTTGTCACAAACTGATTATTTTTTGATCTTAAGAGTAATTTACAAAGCTGAAATTACTAAAGCTTTTTTTTTATTTCATGTGTTTATGTATAAATATATATTTTCTTTTTTATATAACTGCTTTGTGACCAAAATATTGCTTATGAATGAAGTGTCAATCATTTCTCGTCAAAAGTAAAATTGTGATATATGATCAGATCTATTTAACACAAGATTTTGCAAGTTTGTTTATATAAAATATTAAATATGCAATGAAAAGTTTAATTAAATTTAAGAAATCAATATTGAAAACAATTGTTTGGTAAAAATGAATTCCACATTAAAAAAGTTAATGAAATCGAATTCAGTGGTCAAATTTCAGTTAGCAATATAATGCATTTTTTTTGTTTGTTTGAAAATGTTTATTTTTTATTGTATGCCATATTTTCTAAGAAGTCACCAGTATGATTGATGGCTTAGTTGCCATCAATCATACTGGTGATTTCTGAGTTTAACATTTGTTTTATAACAATGTAAAAAACTTTCTATTTGATTTCTTTGCATTTCTAATAATAACCACCAATATATAAATATCAGTTAAATATGGTTGTTATATTTTCAGTGTTTGCTTTTAAAATTCCCCAATTTACATGCAAAATATTTTTTTATTAATAACTTGGTTTATACAGAATTAATAAATATTAATTTTCAGATTTTCCTTTGCTACCTTTTTTTCTGGCGAAAATTTGTTTAAAAATTTACAGAAAAGTTTTAATGAAGTTTTAGAAATGCATTAGTTTTCTTGTAATATGAATTTATGTCTAAGTATATATAAAATTTCTAGATTCATTTTTTTAACTGTTATTCATTGCTCAAAAATCTTGATGGCATCTCAAATGAGTTCGATCATATATAAAATGTATTAATTGTACACTTTGCATCTAATCTCTCATCTTGTTTGACTCAGTCAGACAAGATCAATGAAACTGTTAACATTAATGAAGACCTATACAAGAAGTACACTATTAGGAATATCCTCTTAATCCTAAAATGTGGTGAAGTGTTGCCTGTTCTTGCTGACATTTAAGGCAAGGAGAAAACCTCTTGCTACCCCCAGAATTTGGGATGTTTTTTTAAGTGTCCACTGGCTAGTTAGTCTGCCACTTACAAGGGAGAGATAGAGAAAATCCTGGTCTTATGCCTTTATACCAGTTGTGAGGCAGAGGTTATGTTTTTGTAATAATTTAGGTTATTGTTAAAAGACTTAGTTTGATTTGTAATAAATCAACATTTTGTCTAATTTGATTTTAGGAACTGGTTTTGACCCATTTGGTGGAATATTACAGCCTCAATCTTCAACTAGCCCAACTTCCACACCAGTTCCTGAAGAGTGTGAATCTAAGTCATCGCCCACATCTTCAAAGCTTATATCATCTGATCTGGATTCTAGCCTTCAAACTCTAGTCCAAAACTTAGATATAAATGGACCAAAGAAGCCTGTCAAGTAAATGGAATGTTTTCTCATATTTCTCTTTAGATATTCAAGTGAAAAATGCATTACTGTCATTTTTTTCTATGAAATGTTATAAAAAAATTTTCATAAGACGCCACTACTCTATAAAGTATACATTTTATTAGGCCTTACATAAAAGTTTTGAGTAATGTATACTGCACAGGCAATGCTGGGTGGACTTATATTACCTGAGCTTTTTAATTGTTATCTTGTGGCTGAAAAGACACAAGAAATAACAAACCTTTCTGCATTTGCAGGTGAAGCCTCTGAAGTAGACCTTGCTGAAAAAGACAAGGGAACTCAGAGGCAATCTTGTGAAGGGGCAGCAATGAATCCTTCACTTGAGGTAGAAATGACCTCCAAACCATCTTCTTCTGGTGAAAGTCAGGAAGTTATCCCTAGCATGACTGACTTTCTGACCAGATGGGACTATTTCAGCAAGACCCTATCTGCTGGAAATGTCATACGCAAGAGGAAACGGCAGAGCATATCATTTACGAATGTGAGGCTCTTGCCCTCCCTAGATTAACTTCTTTAGGTATCATCCATACTAGAGAGTTACACCTAGACTCCATTAAAGAGTTATCGAACTTTATTAATAGAGTGGGTGACCCGAGCAACTGGAACTAGGAAACATTGGGTTTGGAGTTAATGGTACAAAATGCTGATAAAAGCAGAGGTGCCCAATGACATACAAACCCAATTCTAAGAAGAAGAAGAAGAATGTATACTGCATATATAATTATTTTAAATTTCTTAATTTTAAATATCTATTTTAACATGAAAATTTTAGAACTTTTCTATTATGAATATTGATTTATGAATTGAAGTAATATAAATTTTTAAATGTAAAAATGTATCTTTATTTTTATATGTATATTAAGTATATCAAAAAATTTCAATATTCCTTTTCTTTCATTATATTTTATGTATGTAAATTACCTTAATAATCTCTGACAGTGATGACAAACTCTTTCTAGGGGTCAAAAATTCATAAATTGAACTTTATTGATTTAATATTCCAAATAATATTAATGATATTTTATGTCAAAAGACATAAGATTTGTAAAACTAAGTAATTCTACATTAAAAATTCCAGTGAAAGAAATTTGTGATTAACAACCACCTTAGTGTAGTACATTTAGTGCAATGGATGATATTTACTCAAAAGATAAAATTCTGAAATTATGAAGATTAAAATGTCATTGTGGAATAATAAGTAATACTTATTGTACAAAAATCAAAATATTAATTGCATTGTCACTATTACTGTATTTTTTATTTTAAAAATGCAGCAAAATCATGTTATTTATTTTAAATTAATAATGTGTGAAATTCCTATTGTGCTGCTTTACCAAACAGTTGACATTCTGGGCTTACTTTGTTCAAGAGTTTGTGGATTCGAATTTAACTTCAGTTTCATATGTTTGTTATGTTTTGTAATCCACTTTAAATCCGTGTTTAATTAGCTGCCATGTGATAAAAATGACCATTGAACACCAAATCAAACCTAATATGCTATTTGCATAAATAATGTTCAAGTTGTATCTTTAAAAGTTCTTATATTGTTTCAAATAACTATTTTGTAAAAAAGTTGGATCTCGTCACTTTTTTTTAAAGCCTATGCAAAAAATTGTGATATTAATTTTAAACATATCTATTTTAGCTTAATAATATTTTATTATCACTTTTTATTTTTAACTGAAAAATACTTTCATGTATAAAAACAAAGCTTAATTATAAATATTTTTATTTAATCTTTTGCATTTCAGAGAATTTTTCATCTGTTCTTCAATGAGCATTCATTTTGTTTTCTGCCACCAGTTTTTTTAGGTTTTTCATTTAAATGATTCGAAAATATTTACTTAATATAATTTATGTATATGAATTAATTAAAAATCAGAAATCATGTATCTGACTTTAGTTTTAATGTACAATTAAATTTTAAAAATCTAAGTCGATTATAATTAATAATAGACTGAGATTTTTGAAATTTAAATTTCCATTTGAACTTCTTCCCAAATAATGTTAGGTTTATTTAAATCACTGATTTTTGAGGAAGAAAATATTTAACAACTAACCATAAAGATATTAAATACTTCCAAAATTTTAAAATTCACTTTTTACAAAATATTTGTAAATGTCCATGAATTTTATACTTTTTATTATTTTCTTTTTATTTATAAACTTTTTTTATTTCTTTTTACTATAAAAGAATGTGTAGTGGAATATATTTTTTTAAAAAAAAGTAATTATTTGAAACAAATAAATAATGGAAAATCAGGTGCACAGTTTGCAATTTTCTTTGACTCATTTGAATCTTCTGTTTATTTCTTATTTCAGACCAGGTGGTCATCAATGGGGATCACCTAAAACATCATCTCGAACTGGAGGAGTCAATTGGAGCGCCAGTGCTTCAAGCATGCCTCAAAATGTGGTAATATATATAATATCACAAATTTGGTTTACATATTTTTTAGAATAATTTTATACGATTTATGAAGTTTTATTGTGCTGAAACTTTCATAAATTGTATGATGACCATTTCTATAATACAAAATGCTGAAAACTATCGTTTTTTGACATCCTCATCAAGGATTAATGTTTTCATAATATATAATATGTGTTCATTGGCATACTTCTCTATATGTACTCCAGAGTTGGGCTCTACCAGTTCGGTGGGAACTACTGACTAGGAATCTTGGTAATTTAGAGGCACAGAGCCCAAATAGGTCTTTAATACTTGTCCTGGGACCCCCAGATGTTTTGTTTCATTGAGAGAACATTCCAATCACGAATCATTTAATGTGCCCCAGCCATTATTAGTCAAAACATGGATTTTTTAAATTTAAATTTGGATTCTCAAACTCACTACACCAGCTGACAATGAAAATGACATTAACCAACCAGGCTATCCCCACCTCTTGTATAATGATGTCCATTTAAAAGAATTGCTATCATTTCCAGAAATAGGCATCTTCAACATTGCTTCATTACCTTAAATTGTTGTGAACATCTCAGTTGGAAAACTTTATTTTGTGCTTTATAAAATATCTCTGTTTATTTAAGAAAAATTTACAAAATGATAAGTGTCAAAAATTATAGGTGATAAATATTGAAAATATAAGTACATTTAAAAACATATTTGTTATAGTTTAAAAAAATATATCTAATATTTATATTATGTCATGAAGAATATTGCAACAAGGAGGAATTAAATAAAAATTTACTATTGAAATGTAAAATTTTCTCTTGCTGACAAAATTATTTGCAGTAAATTGTGCATCATTTCAAGTCTTCGGAATGTGATTCTTCACTGTTAGAAAACCTAGATGGTTTAACAAATCGTGGGTTAAACTTGGTTCTGAATAGTTCAAATCTGCCTATATTATCATTAGTATATTCTGTTCTTGTTACCCATATAACAAATCACAAAAGACTCATTTTTTAATGCACCTAAAGGCCGCATCAGTGGAAAAATCACTACCAAAATTAAACTCCTAAGCTAATTAACCGTTTCAATCTGAAGTTATGATATGTGGTCAATTTAATGCATTGTTACTAATTTATGATAAGTTGATTTCTTTCAGATAAATTACTATTTGAATTGCTTATAGTTTGATTCTGTGTATAGTTCAAAGTAAGGTTTTCATTAAGTTGTACTATAATTATTAGTTAAGGTAATACTTAAGGTACAAATTATTTTTTATCTTCCAAAACTAGTTATTTTTATAGTTAATTTGTTACACTTTTTTGTTAGTAAAACTTTTTATTACTGAAAAGTGAGAATTTTGCTGTTATCAAGGAACATTCAGAAAATATATTTTAAAGATAGTATTACATGACTTAATGAAAATGTTCAAAGAAATAGAGCAGCTAAATGTTTTTACTAAGTGTGGAAGATATAATTGTTTAATTGGAGAGGTAATTAAAATGTATATTATGTTGTTAATACTATTCTTTGTGCTGTTATTATATTAATTTGACCATTTGACATGTGATTTTATAAAATCTAGATTATTTTCTTTGTAAAATTCATAATATCCATCAAATCTTTAATGGAGAGATCTTGAAGTTCTGAAAATATTAGCACTGCAGTTTTTATTGCAAATGATATTCTATGTGCCTTAGTTATAGAACATTCTTTGACAAAGTAATGTCCAGTTTCACTTGAATTAGAAGAAATGAATATTTATAAAAACTGCATGTTTGCATTAAAAATACATATGCTTTCCATCAAATACTTTTACATTCTGTTAATGTTATAAAGGTGTTTTATAATTTGGTGTAAGTTCTCTAAAAACTTGACATTAGGCCTTTTTTAGACAAATAACAAACTAGCAAAGCTTTAAGATTTCACAAATATTGCACGAGAAAGTATATGCATATTGATTGAACTCTAAATAATAGATGTATTATGGAGAATTTTGACTAATATTTCATCAATTGCTTTCTTTTAGATTTGCCTTTTTGCCCCCCCCCCTCTTACTTGTGACTTCTAGTAATGAGATTTTTCCCAAATATTTGTTTTATTGAAAACAAACTACAGACTTAACATATCTGAAAGATTTGAGTGTTTAGCATTTTCTTTGCAATAATGCAAACTTGCTGTGAAACAGTCTAAAGTGCCTCTTCAAATTTAATGTCATTATGATGACTTGATTTAAAAAGGCTTAGGTTAAAAAATATTAAGGTTGTACAACAAATATTAGTTTGAGGTTAAGTGTAGAGATAACCAAAAGATAAATATTAATTGGATTAAGTTTGATAATGCCATATTAGATGAGGGATGTATATTTACGTATTTTTATACTTTGATACAAAAATTGCATTGTTGTCCTGAAGATTGTTTCAACATCAAGGGAACTCCATCCATAAGTTCCATAATTTGAAAATATGATTGAAAAATACTTCAAGTTCTTTAATATTATCTGCATAGCATGGAGAATTACATGTTTTGCAAAATAATTGTTTATTTAATATATGCTGATATTTGACAAATGTTATTTTAATTGCAGCCACCTGCTGCTGTTGGTGTTGGGCAAGGAGTAGTTGGAATGGTGAATATGCCTGTTTATGGATATCCTCCCACTATTATACCTACAATGATACCACAACAGCCTTATAGGGTAAATGTATATTTCAAATTATGTTTGTAGAAAATTTGCTAAATATTTCAAGACATTTAAACTTAAATATTCAATTTAAATATTGGATAGTTTTTATTTTCCTTGAAGTTCTTTTTAACTAATTATCTACAGATTAATAACAATTTTATGTACACCATTGTTAAATTTGATATGAAAACTAGTTATAATTATTCTGAGCTTTTAAGCGAAACAAGATGTGAAGAATATTTAATATCTTCGTGAGGTCTATAAGTTGATCTGGTTAATGAATAATTTTTTCTTGTTTTTAATTCAACATTTTGTGGGTCAGCATCCCTATCTTAAGTATGGATGTTTTAGATTTAGGGTAGAGTGTTCCCAAAAGAACAAAGTGCAGTGACCCTGAGTCTATTGTATTATGCACCAAAAAGAAAGCCTTTATTTAAAGGCTGAAGTAAAATTCAGCTTACATTTTAACATGGATATCCTGCATCATCCAAGGCTCAATTAAATGCTAACCCAAATGTTCAAATCTATGAATGGTAAAAGTTTTACATTTGCATGGTATATGTAATGAAGTTTGCTCCATATTTTGACAACCCCTGCATGTAGGATCATTTAATTCTCCCATTATGGTGAAATATCTCTTAAGCTGGCAGTGACCTGTAAGAAATCCCACTGTTCTCTTTAAACAGCTTCTCTTGACCTTTAATAATTCTTTTTGCCTTTTACTAGGACATGTACTGTTTTAATAGCTTTTCTTGTATTTGTTCATTGGCATTATACCAGTTTAAAAATTATTTCTTCCTGAAGAAATCAAAAATACTGCTTTTGATCATTTCTTTTGGAATACTTAGCATTAGTTCAATCAGGACCAAAAGAATAGGTTGTTATTTTTATTTTTCTGAGTAATGTATACATAGCCAAAGACTATTACATGTTCTGATAGTTTTACAAAGAATTGGGGTAACACTCTGAACTCTTTCAATAACTAGAGCCAGTATAATATCCATTCCTGCTGATTTATAGGGCTTAAAGGACATTATGACCTATTTTGTTGCATCAAATCATAAAGGTATGATTTTTTGGCAACATCCCATATACTTCTGCAATAATTTGATGTAGAGAATGTAAAGGTAGGAGTTACAATTATTTCCCTGCAACCTGGAAAGTGAACTCTAAACAATTCAGCCAGGGTCTCTCTCCCAAATTCTGAAATCATACCATTTAGCATTTAAGGTGTTTAAACAGCAGTTCCTGTCTTTAGACATTATTTTAACTAGTCTTACAGAAGCAGACTCAATCTTAATACCTGTACAGTAATTTTACTAGGTATTCTTTTTAGAATTATTGATAACTTTACTATAAATGGTCAGTACTAGTTTATACTTATGTCACTCCCCATTCTTAGCTCAATTAAAGAGCTTTCTACACTGTCTCTGTAGCTTGCTTAACTCTTTAGGCCACAAAGAAATTAATCTTGGCAAGTAAGTATTTCTGATTAAACAATATCGATTGTATGTTTGGCTAATGGCATAGTACAATTGATCAATGACCAACTCCATATATGCTTTTGAAGATAACTTACCAAACTCTTCTTTCTTGAACATAACTTCTCGGCTATTTTTGTAGAAACGCCAGTCAGTATTTTTTGGGTTTCTACCTACCACCTCTAGTCTGTTTGTCCCTAAAACAAATCCTAATATTGGTCAGATAAACTTATTTCATCAGACTTTTATCTATCATTAATAATAGGTGGTATCATTTAATAAAGTCCACACTCTTATTAATGTATAGAATAAGGTCATCTTTTTTATTTACAATAATAAAAGGAAGTTCATTACATTTATGAAGTATAAATAGATTATAATACAAAATGTATTCTAGAACATCTTCGCTAAGTCTGTTGCAATCACTTCTTCCCCACATAGAATGTGATGCAAATGCTCATTAGACTATGATGAGTTTCACATGTAAGAGTCATTTACTTGAATTTCCTGCAAAGCCTTCTCTAACTCATTTTCAAATATAAGAGAGTCAGTATTTGATTCTAGTTCTTCAAAGCTAGGACTTTTCTCACTAGAAGTAGGAGATGATTTACTTGCTTGATCTTCTGGCACTACTCCAATATCTTCAATAATTTGAGTTTCCTTAAGGTTTGGGTCCTGGAAAATTTAAGCCGAGCTGGCAGCCGAATGGTTAGCGCTCTTGCCTTCGGTTCAACAGTTCGTGGGTTCGAATCCCACCTTGGGCATGGATGTTTGTAGTGGTTCGGAATCCACTTTAAACCGTTAGTCCCGGTCTAATTAGCCCTCGTGTGCAAAAAATGATCGTTGAGCGGCAAACAAACAAACAAACCCGGAAAATTTTAAAAAAAAATTCCAGTCTAAACCTGTATATGCACCATAATTAGTCTTTTTAATAGCTTCTACGACTTCAAATTTAACCTTGAAGATTCATCTAATAAAATGTCTACAGATTTCTGCAGATTCTGCCATTTTAAAAATTTTAATTCTGCTTTGAATCTATTATACTGGTTTAGAAGGAGGGCAGGGACCTTGGTCTGAGTGTCCTTCATCTTAAAGGCCAATTTAACAGGAACAGAGTTCACTGGGATCCAGAACTCTGAGTCTCTCTTTTTTAAATATACGCTTGTTACTATGAAAGATTTTTTAATCCATTCCACAGTTTCAAGTTCATCACATAAGAGCTCACTGCTCCAGATACTAAACTGCAGCCAGAAACCTTAGGTAGATGATTTTCTATAGGTACCGTATGCATTTCAGTAAGGTTATCCAGCTATATGTAGTTAACATCCTCTTTAATAAGTTTGATGGATGTAAATTCATCCTTAACAATATCTGTTTTATAACATTTAACAAACTGATCAAGGGTCGCAAATAGATAGTCTTCCCTGAGCTCCTTGGTTGCAGAGCTACTGGGAGAAAGGGTTAAAACTTCAGAGCTAAGTCATTTGGTTCCTCCCACCTTCTAGGCAGTTTCCACCGGCTGTTTTTCAGTTTCTTAAATTGCACTTTTGATTTTTTGTGGAATTCCTTGCTCCTCAACTGTACTCTGTGTGCTGCCTAGTGGCAACTCCACTTTTTCCAAAAGCAAGATTGTTGGTACTCTCCTTTGTATTGATATTGTGTTCCTTTGGAATCATTTCACCAGCTGGTTGATTAACATCAGAAGTTGCAACTAATCTTTCATTGTTATCATTTTTGTATTTACAATCATCCATAGAGTGACCTTGGAACTGGGAAATTTATTGTGACCTGCATAGCCTCCTGCCTCTGTGTACAGGTGGAAATCAAATGTACAATGAAGTTTTGTTTGATTCTTCAAGAGGCCCATTTGTGATGCCTTAACCCTGATGCTATTTATCCATGCTGAGCCTAACACCTTGGATTGGGTTACCTTCATGTATTAGCAGGTGTATCTGCACAGTCTTCATGCCGTGAGTGACCCTACCAGTAGCCAAGCTAGCAGCCGAATGGTTAGCGCTCTTGCCTTCGGTTCAACAGTTCGTGGGTTCGAATCCCACCTTGGGTATGGATGTTTGTAGTGGTTTGGAATCCACTTTAAACCGTAGGTCCTGGTCTAATTAGCCATCGTGTACAAAAAATGATCGTTGAGCCACAAACAAACCAAACCAGACCCTACCAGTAACTTAAAATAAGTTTAGGTTCCAAGTATATATCATCTGTGCAACCTGTGTACACCTTCACACCACTTGGAGATAACAGTATAGGATTTGTGAGGGAATTATAGATGTGTGTGTGTGTTTATATATTGGTTGAAAATTTACTTTAAGTTGTAAATCTAAGGAGAAACAGTAATTTTAGGGATTATAACATTTCTGCCATATTTCTGGAACTCTTTATTTTCCTCCCTTTGTTATTGAATAATCGTATTTATATTAAAAGTAGTAAAATTAATTCAAACGCCAAGAATTCTTGTTTGAAAATGTTTTATATTTTGTAAAATGAATGAAATGTCAAAAAAATTTCAATGCAATAAAATTGCCACTCTAGTGTATATAACTGCAAAACGAATGTTACAGTATAACTTGCTATATTGCTCTAATTAATATCTAAGAGTTAAAATCTGATCAAAAATACTCATTAAATGGATTAAATAATTTGAGTGATTTTTAATTGAACATTGCTTTAATTTTACTTATGGAAAAATGAAACATACTTTTTGTTATTCTTTTTTCTCACAAATTGATTTTTAAAAAATAAGTTCTTATTTTGAACTATTTAGCTTGATATTTATCATCTATTTAATATCTTTGACATTTGTTACATATTAGATTAAATATTTCTGATATTTTTCTTTAACATTCTATGTTTTGAAGCATAAATTCTATTGAATTTATGTACTGCTTTTAAATATATGTACAGTTTATCTCATGTTAATAACTTTGGCCAATATTTTCATTCTTTGGTGTAATTCCCTTCTATATTTTTATTTCTTTTAGCAAAGAACTCTCACATTGATTGAAATTTTGACATTAAAAAATTTTCATTCTACCAAGGTGTCTAAAAAATTATCCTTGAAATTATTTCGTACTTTTTAAGAAAAATAATAGCATAATTTATATAACTATGGCTTATTGTGAAATTTCACTTATTGTAATAGATGCTATAATAGATAGAAAAATGGTTTTCAGAAAAAAAAATAATGACATAACAGATCTTTTTCTTAAAGAAGGAAAGTACATGCGTTTCAAGTAAAAATACAGCTTTTATTTTAGTGATAAAGATTTTATTCAAAAGAGTCCAATTTCATTTAAAATCATGAAAATGCACAAAAGAAAAAGTTGCAATATTAATGCAAGTAAATTCATCATTTCTGTGGAAGTTATCTAAGTGTTATCTAAAGCAATACCTGAAGTTACTGCTCACTATTCATTTTAGTAATGTTTCAAACTACTGTTACAATTGATAATTTACTGTCTTTTGTAAACTTCTAGAATTTGATATAAAAGAATTTGAATACATTCCCTCTTCAATATGAAAGTTCACTTATTGATTTATATTTCATTGTATTTTCACGGATGTTTTCTATCATAAAATTGTTAGTGTTCTCATCGTTTACTGGTTTGTTTTTCATGGTATAGAAATATACACTAGAATAGTTTTAGATTTCAATATTGGTATTTATATTGCCTCTTGAACTAGAGAAATCCAAATTTATAGTCTTATGTATTGTTAAAACATCAGGTGTGCTGTCTTAGAATTTTAACAACTGTTTGTTCAGATGTGAATTTTTGGATCAATATTTTAAATGTGTAAAAAAAATAAATCCATTTGAGTTGAATTCTGCATAATGTTTGCGAAGGAAACCAATTACCTATTTAATCAAATTATCAGAAATTCGAAAAAAAAAATATATATTTTTAAATGCATCAATCATTTAATATATTTAAATACTAGAATATTGTAATATGTGTGACAGAATTAAAACAGAATAGGAAAAGCTTAATTTTAAATAATCTTCATTGTATTTTAAAAAATTTAATATCAAAATATTTTGTTCTTAACTATTAATTAAAAATAGAAATTGTGATAAGCAAAGTAGTATTATATGTGATGATAGATTGCAATTTTTTTAAACCAAATCATAATTTATAGCTATTGTTTAAATTTATAAATTATGTCAAAAATTTTTATTACACTTTTAATTGCAAATTCAATATTTCTTGTAGTGGGTAATTTTTCACTGACCATTCCAAATTCTAATCTTTTTCCTATTTAATTGTACAAGGTTAATTTCCAAGATAGTGTTAGGTTGAAATAGCTGTTAAAAGTTAAGCTTTGATCAGTTAATTTATTATTGTAATGAATTTATCAATGTTGCTTCATAAAATTGTTTTAATAATATAAATGATGGATTCATATGTTGTTTCTCCAAATATCCAAATATTACTTGGCTATTACTTCAAATATATTGCAAAAGTTTTCCAAAGTCATTAGTTATCATATAGTTATGCATGTATTAATGAATCAAATACCTCTATACACAAGAATATTTCTATATAGTTTTGTTGCTTTTTATATTTATGTACATTTGCAATGATATCTTTTGCATTTTATGAATTATATCTTAATTCTCTCATTTGTTCAGTCATTAAAATACTTATGGTTATGCAATTTCATTTACAATTTGTCTTCAATTACTCAATATATTCAGTTTATCTTAATTTTTTTAATATTATTACAAATAATTTCATTTTGTAAAATGATGCAAAATTCAAAAAAAAGAAAGAAAAGAAATTGTATTTTAATTCATCTTAAAGAATTATTTTTGTGTCTAGATGCAAGCTGTTTGGAATCCAGGTCCAACATATGTTATACAACAACCAGGAATGCCTCAAATGCAAGTTATTTATGGATCTCCTTCTCCACAGCATACTGTGATACAAGGTACACCCACAGCTGGATCTGTGGCAACCCGTAATCCTTCAAATGATCCTTTCGGAGTCCTGTGAAAGTAATTTCTTATTATTAAGTTTAAATTACTATTATCAATGGAAATCTTATGCAGACATTCAAATTTGCAGGAGAATTATTTCAACATTAATGATTGGAATTATTATGAATAATGGAACTTGAGCTGCATAAAAATTATGTATTTTACTATCTTTCTGATGCATCTAAATAGATAAAAAAACTTAATAAATGTTATCTTAATTACTAGTTTTAATTGTAACTCTAAGAAGTAAGTTTTTTTAATTTGTTGAGTAGGAAGTAAATTTCAGTGGGCAATTTAAATTCTGTATAGAAATTATTATCAACATATATTTGATGGTATGTTATATGAATGATCTTATTGACTTAATTTGTATATGCCTTACTTTTTCAGGAAAACAAAACTAGTCTTTGCTGTGCATTACTGGTCTACATAAGAACTGAGCTAAAGGAGGAAGATTCTTCCAAGTCATGCTGTAGTTCAGCCATTGTTGTGTATTTTTTTCCTTATATATATTGTTGAAAAAGTACTTAATCTGTCATCATCAGCTAAAGTACTTGCGAAAATTTATTTTTAAATTGATATTCATTTGACTTCCTGAATTACTTAATGTTAAAAAATGCTTTGCCATAAAATTTTATTAAGTACACATAAAGAAAACAAAATGGTTGTTCTTGGACATTGACATTGAAGCAATATTTTTATGAATGTGATTCAAAAATAAGAATTATTATTTTTCTTACAGTTTCCAGATTTAAATTTAATTTTGTGTTGAGTTGCATTGATATTCAACATGTTGATGAAAATTTCTTATAGTTGATGATTTTAGTTTGCTTATTTGTATTTTTTAATAATTATATTTAAATAATTTATCATATTTTAAAAGGAAATTCTTTGAACTTTCACTTTAATGAGAAATTACGGGGAAAAATAATCTAATGGTTATCAGCACACATCTCATTAGACATTGGTAATGATCTTTTGACTTGTTCTTTTAAAAATAAGTGATATTGAAATTTCTTCTTCATAACGAAGCTGGTTTTAAAAGTAATTTTGAATAGTAGAGACATTCAGCGTGTAATTTCTGTTCAGTACAATGTATTGTAATTGTAATATTTCTGGCAATTTACTGAGTCATAGCCAATAGAAAAATGTGATTCACATTTTAATGCTGCACTCGGTACAGTGCCATCTGTACAAATGTAGTGTAGAATTGATGGTACAAAATTCTATATTTTCATTTATTCTATTAAATAGTAACTATATTTTATGTTGCATTTGTATTTGAAATGATTTAAATTTGTACTAAAGTTTGAATTAATATATTTAGCTCATTCCATGCTAAGTTTCTGAATATATAAAATTTACTTCTGTAAATGACTTCTGTAAATGAAAAATCATATCTTTGAAAAATCATGTACTTTAATATTTGATTTTTTTGTTGATATTACATAAAGTGGGTTTCAATTGAAATAAAGAAATATTATTTATTCTGTTGAAAATGTGGTTTGTTTTTTATTTTATTATCATCATTTGGTAAAAGGTTTTAATTATTTCAGTAAATTTTGAGTCACTTCACCAAAACAAACATTTCTTAAAATATTTTTCCTCAAACAGAATTTATTTGTGCTCTTAAATTACATTTTTGCATGTATTTAAAAATAGCTAAAATATCGAGTTTTTTTAATTGACCTGTAAATGTTTCACTTATTTTTTATTCCTTTGTGATCCTCTTATACATTGATACATTTGACATGTATTCAATCTCTAGAAAGCTAAATACTGACAATAGAAATTTTTTTATTTAAAAATATTATTAGTAAATGTGTGCCAAATCAGTTTTAATATCAAATGTATACAATTCCGCTTTTTTTCACTTCCTCTTAATAATTGAAGAAATTACAATTAATGCTCAAAATCATTAAAACGGTAGCTAATTTGTTAAAATCACTAAATAAATTATTTTATTTTTAATTTCAGCTTTTATGTTACATTACTTAATTCAAGCAACTAATTTATAAAGTCCATTGTTTAACGCAACACCAAATTTTTTCTTAAAATTTCTAAATTTTCTTTGATTTTTTTAAAATTGTTATGGGGTATAATGCAGGATTGATATTACTAAGCACTTGTCAAGTAGTAAATCTACTGTGTGTGATAACCAAGCTGGTAATCGAATGATTGGCACTTTTGCCTTCTGTTTAACATTTCATGGGTTCAAATCCCACTTTGGGTTTGGAGGTTTGTAATGGTTTAGAATCCACTTGAAGCCATATGTCCCAGTCTCTAACTAGTCCTCGTGTACAAAAATGACCGTTGAGTGGCAAACCTAATCATCTATATCAGTATGGACACTATTGTAAAGCATACCATTTGTAACTAACAAAAGCATTGACATGATATTCATGATAATGAAATTTCATAGAAATGAATGAGTAGTTTTAAAATTAGTCAACTAACAATGTAAATGTTATGTGTTATAATTTTGTTGGTTGATTGTAGTGAAATATTGAATACTTGTGTGTTACAAAATTCTGCTTAATAAAATGATATATCTTTTTAGAAATGAAATATTAACTTAAATAATTAATTACTAACTTCACAGTTTTATATATAAATATAAAGTTGACTCCTCTCTCATTCAGTTATTGATTTCTTAACAATTAACACATATAAATATCTTTCAAATAACTTATTCATTATATATTTAGCAAATAAGTAGAATATTTAAAAGTAATATTTCTTAACTTATAAAGTGAAAATATTTAAATTCCTATATTTTGCCAATTTCGTGAATTCTTAATAAGTGACATAAATTAATTTAATGATGATTTTTGTGATTAGTGGTTCTAAGAATATCAATGTGACACTAAACATGTGTGATCCTATATACTTCTAAAAAGCTTTGAAAAAATGGGAGAATGCTTTTAATAAGGAAGACTGGTTGCTTAATTGATTTTATCTCTGTACAAGGTTACTTTGTTGCAACTCTAGTTCAAATTGGATCCTGAAACATAACAAACATCCACACTAGAGTTAGGAGTTGGGTTGTAAACTAATTACCAGATAGCTGGCCATTCAATTAATATCTTGTCTTTGTCCTTATAAAAAACTGATTATATCTATACACTATATATATATATGTAAAAAAATTTTAAATATAAAATAAAAAGTTTTGTGTACAGATGTTGATTGCAGAATCTCTTGGCAATTTTCACATCTGAATAGGGTACAACTCTTGTTCGAGGACCGTGGAAACTTCTAGAAATTTTAATTTCTGGATATACATTTTTTAAATTCCAATGAAATAAACTAAAGGGAATTAAAATATTAATTTCTAGTACCACCTCTAAGTGAAATCAAGATAATCATAATGTAAACAAGACTTGGTAAAATCATGTAAATCGCAGTGTTGTCAAATTAGTTTGAAAACATTAGTTTTTGTTTCAGTTTCTTGATTATAATTGGTTACCGAATATAAGATATATCCCAGTGAATGAACGTAATACACCCAGAGATTTTGCATATTAATGTGCTATGCATCAACACAATTGCCACTCTTTTGAGCGGATAACACTGCCACGTTCATATATAGTTTTTGAGATTTCAAGAGAACTGTTTTTATTTTTGGGCTTTCTGGACATTTTTTGTTTTATGCAGATGGTGTAGCTTAGCTACATCATTTGGGATTAGAAACAACAATACAACAACAACATAAGATATATATGATTTATGAGGAAAAATAAAGCGATTTACTTTGCCTAACAGATTTTTTTTTATTAAAAAATCTCCAATGTGACTGAGTAGAGCTGATATCTTTGAATTTAAAATTACTCAATGTCACCAAATGAATCTGTAAATTATAGAAAATTAGTTTTAATTTTTCGCTAAAAAATTCATTGTTGCATAAAAGCCTACATCGAAATAGAAAATACTTCAAATGGGTACTTGCAGTTGTAAAATCATAAATAATTTGGAATTCATATTTACCAACGTCAAATGCTGTAAAATCTACATTGTAATGTCCTGAAATTTAAATTATATTCGTCTCTTATCTTACTGGAATTAACTTTCATAAAAAGTTTAAATATACTTTTATTTAAAATGTGTATTATATGCATATATTTGGAAAAACTTCCTTATGAATCTTAAATTATTTTTTTTGTAATTGTGATTGAGAGAGATTTCATTTTATGTATTGCGTTTATTTCAAACAGCTTTATTTTCTTTTGCTTTTTAGCTAGTGTAGGTTGAGTATACTTTAGAATAATAAGTAAAACTATTACAATATAAAAGGTATGAATTTTTCATGACAAAATTAAACATTTCATAAATTAATTCATGTGAAAGTCTGCCTGTTTTTTGCTAAAGATATAGAAATTACAAATTTTTTTTATTGCAAAAGCAGCATATTGTACTCTGGAAAAAAGCTGATCTTTTAAAAGCAGCATTTCCCAACTTTTTCTTTGGCTCTCATACGACTTGGTTGTACATATATTAAGATGTACCACTTTTTGTAAAAGCGATTATATTTTTATTATTGTGTGTTTTATTTGCATTATAAATTATATATGATGATCATATTTTTAATATCACAAAATGAGACACATTGAAACACTCTTAAATATCATGCCAGATTAGAAACTCATTAACATGTGTACAAATTCCCATAAATGGTTTTAATAAAAACAACTATACAAAACCGATTAATATATTTTCTTATAGTCAAATCATTTTATGAAACATATATATATATATATATATATATATATATATATATATATATATATATATATATATATATATATATATATATATATATATATATATATATATAAGGGTTTTTGATCTTGTTCCAAAGAACATAATTTTTTGAAATTTCGTTCGAAAGATGCGAAGCATGTAATATGCTATAATGCTTATTTAAAAAATATACCTATGAAGCTGAAGCTCTTTCTACTAATTCTGTACTAGTAAACTAATAGTTTAAAAGCTTTCTTTCAGAAAGTGTTCATATTCTTTATCAACGTTTAACCAAAAATTAGATTGTTTCCTTTGAATTGTAAAGTTCTGTAACATGATAATTACATTAATTTTTTTATCTTTTATTGATAATGCTGTAGTTAATTTCTAAAGCCTACGGAGACTAATATGTAAGCTTGACATCATCAATACAGAATCCACAATAGTTTGAACAACTAATCTCTTTTAATGTAAAGCAATTATCAATATTTTGACATATTGTGTGCGAGTGAAGGGAAAATGACAAAGCGAAATATTGTTAAATTCATTGTCTTTAACATACATAATGCAATGCAGCATTGTTTGTTGTACTTGTCTGTGGTTTAAATAAAGAAAAATATCCTTATTCAATCCCTACTATTAGTTCACACTCTCTCTATGTATACATATTGTTCAAATTTTCATTTGTAATTAAAATACTTTTTATTGATTCACTGAAGTTCATAAACATGTTTTTAAACTTGTAGTGGATGACACTTGATATTAATACAGTTTATTCCGATATTAGTTCATTAATTACATTTAATTAATTTTAGTTTTATAGGGGAGAAAAATATACTTGTGTAGTAGTGACATACGTTGTCATCAACAGTTACGAATCAAATCGTTAAATGTATTTTATTATCTTGTAAGTGAGTTCATTTCTTTTGAAAATTCAACTTTGTGGTTTTGAAATAAATTAGTGAGAGAGAGAAGTGGAAAATACGTATGTGAGAAAAAGAGGGAATTTTTTCTAGCTTAAAAAATGAATGAAAATTATTTATAAAAGACTCTGCATTATAGTGAAAAAAGGAATCTGTCTCACTATGGTAAAATTGTAGAGCGTTGGCGTAGAATATTCATGTTTTCGGATTGAATCTCATCGTAGCATAATAGTAATCGAAGCAATAAACTAAACAAAAAAATCTATTAACAGTATCTTTACGAGATGCGAAATTTAACTAAAATAAAATTTGTTTATATCCTTAGATTCCAACTCTACTGATTTTATTGGGAAACTCTTGATTTTTCATCATTTCTTCCGATTTTCCGATAATGTATGAAAATCTACCAATTTTTGGCAATTTCAGTGAAAAATTTAAAACCAGCCGAAATTTTGCCGGAAAAAAGTCTTTTGAGTTGTTTTAGGAGTTTAAATAATCAAAAAAAAAATGCTATGAGTTGGCAGTCATATAATCAACAGTTTTAGCAGACACCAGGTGCTTATTTACATAAACAGTTCAATTATGAGGAATATTACTAGTTATTAGTAGTTTAATTAGGAAAATATTTCCTTCAAACAAAGTATTTTCCCTGAATTAAATTGATTTAGTAATGTATTTTATGTAATTTTATAAGTTTAATACTTATAAAAATTGCATTAGTTTAGTAAAAGTTGCTCTATAAAATGAATATTGGGACATAAACGTTGATGTTTATTTTTTACATGTAGTATACTCTTTAATCTTTCATAGTTCCTTTATAAGGTTGATGAATATTTTATTAAAAAAGTAAGATTAACACAAAATATGTTTAACATAAATCATTCTCAGATTGATAATCTAAAGAGTAAAATTGTCTTTTCGCGGTACTACCGTTTTAATTATTCTGTTTCAAGCAAAAATGTCGCTAACAGTGTCTCCTGGTTTTTTCCCCTCAAAATCAGTAGAATCTACTGATTTTCTTCCCTCCAAGTTTGGTAGGTATGTAAGTCGGAAATGTGACTTAAAAATTTTTTTCTTTAATTACTTGTTAGCAGATAGAATTTAAGATGATAAAATATCGACTTATTGTTTTGCTCTTTTAAACATTTAAAAGAAGTCATAATCTCTTTGTTTTTGAATCCATAAGTTTTGTATGTAAATGTTGCGAAAGAAAGCAGGCTTCGTGCATCGATTTGAAAGTGTTATTACACACTTGGGCTTTGCAGTTTTTGTCTCCAATATACGAAAATCCATATTTTATATGTTCATCGTAATATTTTCTCTTAAAAGAACCGAAGACAGCGAGATTTAAGCTTTTTGCACCCAATTTTTAGACCTGTCATTTGTAGGATTCGAAAATATATCACTATTCGGGCTTTGCTTGAGATTTTGGCACTTACGAATTCTTGACTATTAATCAGCTGTTTATTAAAGTTAATCAACACAGGGATTCACTGCATTTTAATAAACTAAGACGATACAGTCACAAGTAATAGCTTATCTTTTCTAAGCCACGCGGTGAAGTGAACCAGAGTGTAACGTCATCACAGTTACTGATAGCTAACTGCTGAATTTAAAAATGCACTCCAGAGAAAAAGATATAGATTGCCAGATTTTCGATCAGTGACTGTATAATAGTAAAAATAATTTTTATGAATTATGGGGGAAAATTACTTTGATATTTTTGATTTAATTTTTTATTTACCATTGATAATTTTTGGCATACCACCAACTCATGTACTACAGCTCAAAAAACGCTTTCAACAAATCACTGAATAGTATCTACAGAGTTAAATTTGATACTAAAATATGTCACCAGAAACCTTAAACCTACTATTTTGACATAATATTAAAATTATATCCATAGAAATCTTACGAAATCTTTTGATGTATTTTTTTTTCTTTCCAAAAATATATAGATAAAATACTTATTCTGCTTTTCCACCGAATTTTTGTCCAGGGTTGAGTTGAGAGTGGCTGCAGAAAATGGCGTTAAACTTATTTTAGTCTCTGGGTAGTTTGAAATAAAAGCTAATTTCGTTGTAGTGCAATTAACTTAAAACATAATTAACGTGATATGAACTCCATGTAAAGTTGCTTAAGGAGCGCTGTAATTAATTTAAGCGATGTAACATTCCTTTCCGAAATTTTCGCTTCGAGATGAAGCTTGTAATATCTTTTCGTCCTTTTAAATTGTCATTTGTGCACAAAAAGAGTGAAAAATATACACGGCATTGAATCTCCTATTCTTTCTACATCCTGATGCTTAAAATAAAACTATTTGTTACATTTTAGAATCTTGGAATTTATCTTGTGCAAGGAATGTGATTTCGCCTTTCCTATTACGTCGCCTATCGAAAATGTCTCGATTTCAATCGCGTTCACATTTCCATCGCATTCATTTTTTAAACTCATTTAGACATGTGGTTTATTTCATTTTTAGACTCTGTAAATTAAATATTTTGCTATGAGTACCTTCTTTTATGCATTAATAACAGAATTTCATGTTTTCACCGGTTAAATTAACACTTCAGTCCGAAGTAATTTTTTTTTAATTCTTTGAGTTTTTTTATTATTTCGTTATGCTATATAAAAACATCTAATATAAGTTTTTCTCTCACTCAAAGAATAGACACTTCCCAAAAGGACTGAATCCCTGAAATATTGAGACACAGTTTCTCATGGTAAAATTTAAACAAAGTAAGCATCGGTAAGTCAGGTGTCAATAATAAATATATTGAAAAAGGAATGAAAAATTATTTCAGTGAAAGCATTTAAACAGGTTTATTCTCAGCTAGAATTGAATAAAATGTAAATTCATTAGAAAGGTGGAATTTTCAGTTAAGAAATATGAATCCCAAAAACGTGTAAAAAAAATCTTTTTTGGTGACTAGAAAATTCAAATCAAGTAACAAAAATTTAATTTTTTTGTTTATTTAATTCTTTTTTGTATCTTAATTCAGACTAAAATAATCAATTTTTACTGTTCTTAGAAAATAAATTTATAAAAACTGAGGTTTTTTTTATTTAAATTCTTCAATATTCCCTTTGTAAAATGGAATTATCTTACTTTTCTAATTGATTATTACCTTTTTAACTGATCTACTTGAAGAGAAGTGACGTGGAATAATCTCCAGTTTTCAGGGTTTTTTGATGAGTATAAAAATAACTTTTTTGAACAGTTTAAAAATTATTCTCAATTAAGTACTCTTATCAGGCTGAATGCTTTTTAAAAATCTATGCTGTTTGCTTGTTTTATACTTGTTAAAAAAAATTCCCTAATATAATTTCTACTTTTTTCATAAACAATCTTTTCCCATTACGCAAGTGATTAACTGATTTTTATCGATAAATATTTTCTTTTTTCATGCTGTAGGTATGGTTTCTATTCCTTTATTGTAGCTATGGCAAGCAGAAGAAAAAAGAATGAAAAAATAGATATTATGTGCGATTGCGAACGTTATTAACTTCATTATCAGTAATTGAAAAAGTATAAATAATAAGTAATAAGAAAAGTAAGCAATTGAAATTGTATAAAAATGAGAGATTGATTATATTGATTTTATAGTGACTTTATTGTTATGGGAAAAAATATAAATTGAAATTTTGACGATTGGTAGCTATATTGTTCAATTGTTACTGCTATAGATTCTACTATATTTTTATAATTATTAATACATTGCATATTGTTGAATTTGCACAACGCCAAAAATCTAATGAAATTCTTAAATTGATATATTTAAGATATGTTAATAAAATAAGAGAGAGTTTTCATTGCTCGTATAGCTAAAATGTGTTTCATTATTGGAGAAAGAGTTAAAAATGAAACACCCTGATAATTTTTGTCGACAATTACGGAATCCAATTAAGTTATCTTATTTTATTTTATGATGATTCGCCAATGTCTTAATTATCATTTACCGCTAATTCTTGGATTCGATTTGATTTGGTGGGTTCGCTAGGCAGAAATGTTTGTATTACTTAATTTTTTATATTCCCGTGTTTGTCAGAACGACAACGATGCCTTAGGTTGTAGCTGTAAGAGGAAATTTATCTATTCAATCGAATTTGAAGAGTGGTTCGTAGTGAATCTTTCTGTATACAAGTGAAATTTCACCCCACATGTTAAGTTTAGTTACTTAAGTGCCTGTGCAAAGGCATTTGCAGAACTTTGAGATATGAACCGTGCATCCAGCAACACACAGTACCTCTATTGACTCCAAATCACGTTGAATGACGAACATGATGCACGGTCAGGTATCAGTGCTGAACAGTTAAATAATGATTTCGCTATAATATGTTTTAAGTATACAGGGTGTCCCAAAAGGTCATATCCAAACGGCACACGAGGTTGTGTTAGGTCATGAGGAAGCAGAATTATATGGGAAAGGTGGTCATCAATGCCGAATTGGCACACATGCATTACGTGTATGGCGCTGTAGATAGCAATAGAAGAACAGCGGTACGCACGTATCGACAATGGTTACCGAACCGACGTGTACCCCACCATAGACTGTTCGGACAATTACATCGCCGATTGCAGGAGGCAGGATCGTTCAGAATCAGCAGTCACATCGGCTTGCAACGTACAACAAATGACATCGAACATCAAGAACGCTGTAACCAAATCGGTGGATGGGCAGAGGTGGCCCTGTACCATGGCCACCGCGATCCCCGGACCTAACCCCCCTTTATTTCTACCTCTGGGGATACCTGAAGTCTGCGGTGTACGAGACACCCGTTCCATCGGACATGGACCTCATGGCACGTATCGTTGAAGTGGCGGCATTCCTGGCCAATTCGAACTAGTTCGCGATTCCATGCATTGCTGCTGATGGGGACAACTTTGAGCACTTACTATGAGTTGTAACCTTTTTCATTTCCATTTGGTACTGTTTCGTTGTAAAATAATGATTTTTTACACCGTTTGTTATCTTTTCTTTGCGTGACGATCACGATCGAATTTCCGACCCCCCCCCTTTCCTATGTAATTCTGCTTCCCGTGATACAACCATGTGAGCCTTTTGGACATGACCTTTTGGGACAACCTGTGGATGATAATCAATCTATTAAAGTTGGAGTCGTTAATAAATCTTCCAGAGAGAACAACAGAGGCTCACCCTCTTCCATTATTTTTTATTGTATTTTCATTGACATTATTATAATGATCACATATTAAATTATATTATAATATGGAGCTATATTTTATAGCGTATTATTAAAAAATAATTATATGTTTATTTTTGGAGATTAACATATAACAAAATATTTCTCATTTTTAAATAAAAAATTGACAGTTAATAACTAAATATACAATAAATGGTATTAAGAAGTTTAACTATTATATTGTGTTTTTAAATCAAATAAATATAAACTCCCTTTTTTAAATGTTTTCTCCGCGTCTTTATTTTAACCAAATAAAAAATAAAAATTTGTAAATTGAATTGAAAATTAAGTGTGGCATAAAACTAGTTGCAAATATTCAAAATTTATTTCAGATGTAATCATAATTTTTTTCGCGTATGGAAAGTTGACTCAAAACTATATCATTAATACCATAAAAACGCCAAATTACAAATCTTCAGTACTTTATTCAGATATTGTAGTTAAATTTATATAAATAAAATTTAAAAACTAATTTAGTAAGATATTTTAATTATCAATAGTTGTGGGAGAGTTCATTCTACAGATTTAAAAAAGAAATCCATTTCATTTTTTGTTTAATTTAAAACTGAAACGGGTACACACCCATATATGATAATATATTTTGGTGTTTTTCTTCCATAATAAAAAACATTTGTGATCATTTTGTATTCAATGTGCATATGCCATTAAAATGTTAATTAATAAATCAGAAACAATTCATAGCAAATTTTTTCATTATTTGAGCTTGCTTTCTAAATTTAAATTACATGTAAAAATATGGAATATAAATGTGTGTTGAGATGTTTATATATATTGAAGAATAATTTTTCATTACTGCGTGTGACAAATAGTGATTTTGAATTGAAGAATTAACATGCGTGTAAATTTATTATAGGTTTTGTGCCACCAACTTTCTTATTATAACTCATGTAAACTAATTAGTACTCCTATGATAAAATTAATATAAAATTGGGAAAGAAAAATTGTTAAAACAATCGAATAAAAAATTGTATAATATATATATATATATCAGGAACCACAGCTCAGGAATCAGGAGCGCTAACTACTCAGCTATCGGTCGGCTCATCAATGAATGTAGAACCTGGAAATACGTATGTGGCCATTGACATATGGAATTTTCTAAGATTTCATTTTTCCTTTATGGATTGGCTTTTAATTGGCATCATTTTTTTTCTAATCCCCAGCTGCACTTGGGATGCACCTATTCAGCGCTACAAAGGGCGAATGAGATGGCATCTGATACAGTGTGCCACTCAATACCAGTGGGCTTCCGACAACGGTCCGGTCGAGGACTGGGACCTAGAGGAATAGAATAGGAATAAACGGAAATGGTGAAGCATAAGACTTGACGGTAAGGTACCAAACACCTTCTTACAGAGCTGGCAACTAGAAACAAGGTGATCCTTGTATGGGTGCCAGGGCACAAATGTATCGAAGGTAATGAAAGGGCTGATGAACTTGCTAAACAAGGATCGTCTTTTGCTCCCATCGGTGCAGAACCTTTTTATGAGATCAATTTGAAGACCGCAAAAACCAATGTTCTTAGATGGGAGAAACGGAAGATGTATGAAGCTTGGCTCAACACTCCTGGTCAAACCCACGCTAAAAGTATGATCTGTGGATCATCAGCGAGGATTACCTCTGAAATTCTAAGATGTTCTAGGCAGAAGATACGTTTAATCGTAGGCCTCATAACTGGGCACTACTATTTCAGAAAACACCTTCATAAAGTGGGACTGTTTCAGCAAGACCCTATCTGCAGGAAATGTCATATGCAAGAGGAAACGGCCAAGCATATCATTTACGAATGCGAGTCCTTGCCCTCCCTAGATTAACTTCTTTAGGCATCCATACTAGAGAGTTACACCTAGACACCATTAAAGGACTCGGACTTTATTAATAAAGTGGGTGACCCGAGCAACTGGAACTAGGAAGCATTGGGTTTGGAGTTAATAGTATAAAATGCTGATAAAAGCAGAGGTGCCCAATGACATACAAACCCAACTCTAAGAAGAAGAAGAAGAAGGTACCAAACAAATCTTCTACGAGGGGTACCGTATCTTGCCATACCAAAGAGTGGGTGTCGGCACATTCTTCTACCGAAGGAGGTGACGTCTGTGGTGTGGTAAATTTGCGTTTATCATCTTGTTGAGTGCTAGATATTAGTTATAGAAGCTTCGACTTGTGGCACTAAACCTAGACAACTCGAACCCCTTCTGTACTTGAAAAAATTAAGAGATAGGGAAACACACACACAAAGAGGGAAAGTAACATCTATGTCAAAACCATTATTCGAACCCGGGACTTACTACTTAGAAATTAGGAACGTTAGCCCTTCGATCGGCTTTAATTGGCATAATTTGATAAGTCAAATATACCACGAAATGTGGAATCGTTTCTAAGCCAATGTAATTAATTTCTCTCTCTCACTTATAAATAATAAATTCTCGAGCTTTCACCTGGTATATTTCTAAATTAAATAAGTGATTTCCTCTATTTGGTATTTATTATACAATTTTCGGCTGTGCTAATTCATGTTCATTAATTGAAACATTGGAATGCAATTAACGTTGGTTGGAAATTTTCTTCACAGTTACTCTCTTTTTGATATATTTCTTTTCTTCATTTTTAAATCGAAAAATTAATTGAGAAAGATTCAAACAAATTTAAAGCTAACAAATTTTTAACAATTTGTAAAAAAATAAGAGTTCGAGCTTAATTTCCAACCTATTATTCGCATAACAAAAGCTGAGGTATGATTAATTCTCCAAAGAGATGGTGAGCTGAGATGAGATTTTTCTGAAAATGTGTTTCATGTATTCATAGATCACTATGGAGGAAAGAATGCCGCTGAATATCTTTTATAGAAAACTATTCGGGGAGGAAACATTTTCTATAGGGGTGCACTTTTTTTCACCTTCAAACACTGACCCTTGGGAACTCTTTCAGAGAAGCTCAGTCTGTTCTATTTTTAGAAATCGATTTAGATGGAACCGGTTTATTCTTCATGGTGTGTAGAAAGTGTAAGCATGTATATAAAAATTTTTTTCTTATATTTAAAGTATAAGATGTGAATTCTGAAATACAATATTACCCCCTATAACACGGTACTCTTCTAACGCCTTTTCATATGATACCATTTCCGATCACGTGTTTTCCCCCATATAACCCGTTGATTCCCTAAGATGTATTTCTGTTCAGGGAAATTTATATATAATGATTTGTACAGTTCACAATCAATTTCGCATACATTTCCACATTGTGTCAATTGTGTTCTTATAAAATTAAATTATATTATTGTCCTTTAAACATTCTGCTAAAAAAAGATGTCGATAGAACTTGTTTCAGAAAACTCCTACAGCGAATAAACATGTAATAAAACTGGGATTACTTGATTTATTTGAAATTAATTGTTTTTTAGTTACATTTGTATATGTTTTTATTTAAAATGTTCTTAATTTGATTTTAATAAAACGCACACATTTCGTCCAAGACATAATTTTACCTTAATATTCGACTTAATCCTTTATCGAGAAAAAATGAATGAGAACCATTTATACATAATCCGTTATACGGTCATACGAACTCGTTTTACGAGAATGCTCGTTTTCCTTTAGCGCAGAATTAATACATCGTGTTATAAGAGGGATTACTATTTCAACTTCAAAAAACTATCCTAGTAGGTCCTTATATCCTTTTGCAACTCCCATAAGAATATCACAGAGATTTATACTCTAAACCTTTTAGTGAACTCTAGAGCACACATTATTTGAGTTACTATCTCTAATATTTTAAATTTTATCCCAAATCTATATTCTAATTAACAACTTCAGATGAACTTTAGTTAATTTCAGAAATAAAAGCTACAAAAATAGTTAAGCGCGTCAAGGATATTAAACAATTTTCGTAAAACTTGAAACTTGGTCAGTTTTTTTATGGAAGCTAATAATCTTATATGCCAATTCACGTCTATATATTTAGACTAAAAGTTTGCATGGCTTGTAATTACTTATATTTAATAAGTATTTAATATTGCAAGTGGTAATGTATGACAATATTTAAAAATGTCTAGTATACTACAAGAATTTTGAATAGTTATTTTTACGAAAGTGTATATAAAATACAATGAACATAAAGAATGAATATCTATCGATTAAACTTGGTTTATTAGTGGTAAAGTCTTTCAATCAAATATTTCAAAAATAAGTTTTTTCTTCAGGTATTTTATTTCAGACCAATTACATTTTTTTTAGCTCGAGCCAAAAAAGCTATCTTCTTTTTTAGAGGAATGCCTTGGTTTTCTATAAAAAGCTATGCGAATGAAGAACCCTTACTGGGGGAATTATGTAATCAAACCAAGAAAATTGAAAACCCAACATGGTTGTATGCAAAAAAATCCTGGAAAAAAGAGACGTATCTCGAAATTCCCAAGTGATAAATCTTACTTTATGACATGCAAATATCCCTTGGAATTAACTAATGTTAATATAAGGCTTGATTTAGTGGAAGCTGTGCAGAGGAAGAGAGAGATTGAACCAAGTGTTTTAAAAACCCTTACCTTAGAGACCATTTCAACCAGATATCCGCCTTCTCAATGGCTGCACATTTTTATCGACAGGTCCCAATTTGACTGGCACTTTAATGTTGGGGCTGTGTTTTTTCTGACCTTTTTTCGTTGTATGCCCCGGCATGTTATATTGGTACCTCTTTCAACGATGAAGTTATAGCTATGTATGGCTTTGAAACAGCTATCGGCTATTCATTGCAAGTTTTCAATAGCAGTTATCCTTTCTGACTCTCAAGCAGCTATCCAATCATTCTCTGCTGTTGAACACTCACGAACACCTGAAATTCAACAATGTCAAGAATTCCTGAAAATTCTTGCTTTGAAAGGGAAATAAATTGTTCTCCAGTGAGAGGACCTGGTCACTACGGCTGATGGAGTAATGGCGCAAGCAGACATCCTTGCAAAGAAAGCTGCCGGCTTAATACAACATCATCCACACTCCTCGCATATTCGAAGACTGTTTCTAAAGCACCTATTTACTTCTAATGTTTCACGAGACCTACAGACTCCCATAGCTCAAAAACACTGGAGTAATTTAGGTCTTTCTCTTATTCCTGATTTACCAAGACGAAATGCAGTAGCCACCTTTCGTCTAACAACAGGACATGACTGCCTAGTCTCTCATTTGAAGCGCTTGGGCATTCTTACTATTCCTACTTGTCCACTCTGCGGCTCTGGAGAATGAGGCACATTGACCATCAGCCCCTTTGTAGAGATCTTTGCTGCTCTACGGAGGAAGCGAGATATTGGGAGAGAAGATCACTAACTAGGCAAATGTCTCTTCGGTCTGTTTTCTGTAGTTTACTTTTTTGCAAACTTTAATTCTTTTTATTATGCTTGGCCATTGGAAATAAATTAAGAACGAAACATTCTTTTTTAATTTAAAATCTTCCAAATTATACTTTTAAAACTAATATGAATCCATATTTATTATGCACATTTTTTTATATTTCAAAAATTCGTGATATATTCACACTTAATAAAGAATTAAAAGCGCAGAATTTTTTAAATCTATTTCCATGTCGCACAACATCTGTGCCATTGCACAGATGTTTTTGTGTAAACGAACATCAGTTTCCGGTGATGAAAGGAAAAAGTGTAAAAATTTGCAAATAGATGCATATACTCCTATGTGTTCATTTATCACAATAAACAAGTTTTGCACTTACTAATCACTTGTTCGATTTCAAGACACATAATATAGTGAAGTGAATAAAATAAATTGAATGTTTTTTCTATTTAATATAATTTTTGGAAAATTTCTATGGAAATGTTTTAACAATTATCTCTTTATATATTTAAGTAGTAAAAAACGAAAGGAAGAAATAAATAAATAAAAATATTTAATTTTACACCAGCCTTGATGAATTAACTGTAACTGCAAAAAAGGAATAATCTTTCATAAAATAAAGTTATTACGTATGAAAATACACAAGATATTTTTTTTTACCTTCCATAAAAATAATGGGCTTCTAACAAGTTCTTGATCACTAAAATTTCGACTAGTCATTTTATTTTGTTTGCAATTTAAAAAAATTTAAATATGTCGATGGATGGACACCACCTATCAGAATAAGAAGTAACTTATCACTTCTGAGCTAAAAGGCATAACTGAGAAAAACTTAGAAAAGATGCACCAAACAATAAGAGAATGTAAAACATTTTAATAAAATTTTCGGGAAATAATTGCTCTCAAAGGTAAGGTATGAGTTCTTTCTCGCTTCATTAGTGGATATATAAAAGCTCTCGTTTTTCATCAGGGACAGAAGAACTACCCGGATTTCCACTGGTGCGGAACCGTGAAGGCCTCCCCTACCCATATTCTAAACTGCTTCGATTTTGCCAAAAGTGACATTCTTAAAGATCCTACACTATTTTTGGACTTGTTGGAAATAATGGGTTTTATGGAGATGGTCTAGCATTGCTTGATCACCTGGGATTAGCAACAACAACAACAACAGATATACTTAGCCAATGGTGTTTGTTATCTCTGTTTGAAACTGGCACAGTTTGTTCATCCAGTGCGATCTTAAATATGGAGAAATGTTTTCCTACTCCTATGATATATTCTTGCGTCTTCATCTATCTAAAACTAAACTAAACTTCATTGCACGACAGCCCATGTGGACAAATATAAATATTCCATAACTGTTTTCATGACCGAGGGCCCTGGGGTGCGAAGCATATGTCCCAGTTAGGTGGTCAGCCTAACATAAGACCCCCAGTGTTTAGTTCCCAAGCATGCTTGGTACTCAGTTAATCAACCCACTGAAGGGATGAAAGGCTGAGTCAACCTTGCCCAGCCCGAGGATCGAACCTCGGACCTGTGTCATGGGAGCGTGAAACGCTGCCACAAAGCCACCGGGCGTCTTCATCTATCTAATAAAGACATTTTTCCTGTGACCGAAATATACCATGTTTCACAGTTTTCATACAGAAAAAAGTTTGCTTACTGTTCATTAACTAGATATGGTCATTGCGTTAGGGCCGGTTCTAGGGGCGGGCAAGCCGGGTTTTTATCCACTGGGCGGGCGGCAACCTTAGGAGGTGACAAATTGGCTGTAGAATTAAAATTAATTTATTTATGAGGAAAATAAATCAAGATCCATTTAAACCTTATGAAATATATATAAAAATATATATATGAACTTTTCAGTATATTAAATGTTAAAATATTTCAAACTCAAAGGAAACCGCTCACAGACATAATAAATTCCCATGTGAAAATAACTTAAAGCGTCAACAAAATCTCTCCCTTTCTGCGCATAACTTTTATTATAATTTTAATCATGGGTTCCCAAACTTTTTTTTCTCGTGGACCACTTTCAAAGTTTTACTATTTTCGGTAGAACCCCTGCTGCTGCATTTCTACTGTATTCTCAAAACTACTAAAAAATATCACCCTAAATTGGGAGTGTTAAGAAGAAAAATAAGTAGTAAGCTTTCTTGTGTCTTATTTATTAAAATAATACTTGTGGTTATACAAAATTATAAACATTTATTATTACAAACAATCAACAATTGACAAAAAGTCAACAATGAACTCTGCAATGTAAATCAACAATAAAAAGTAGTCATATTTTTAATGAGACGGCGCATGGGCAGCACTTCGCAAGTCTCGACATGTGATGTAAACTTGTACTAATATCTGTTGTTCTATGTTGTTCTGTGTTTGAACTGAATCTCGAATATTTTTGAGTACCTACCTAGTGAATGATGCTACCTGCCTACGTTGATAGGTAAATCCAAGCCAACATTTTTGTTCGTTATTATGAAAACCAGAAAATTTTTCGTGGACCCCCACTTACAACTTGGGAACCCCTGTTTTCTTTTCACATCTACGTGGACCCCCGTGTGGTCTCCTATGGACCCCTGGGGGTCCACCTGGACCACTTTGGGAACCTATGATTTAAATAAATGGACACACATGCAAAGTGCTGAAATAGAATTTTTTTTACCGTGTGTCTTAATTTGTGGAAAGATGTATGAAAACGAGGGCGGGCACGAAAATATTAAAAGTATTTTTACTCTCCACAACTAACGAGGATCGGCTAAACGGCTTGGCAACTCAATAGCCATGGAACATAAACTGGCTGAATAAATTAATGTTAAAGAAATCATAAAAATATTCTCAGAATATTAAAAGTGAGAAAAAAAAACACTTTTAATTCTCGGTTTAGAAGTATTTTTAATATGCAATTTTCTTTTATCCCAACAGCGGGCACTTAGGTGACAAACCCTATGCCACAACAATACCAGAAACTGCTACTCATCGGTCATTACCCAGCGAGCACCTGTGAACCAAGTCACGGAGGCGAGTAGCATTGCCCACGCCATACCACCACAAACCCTTTTATAGGGTGGGCCACATTCATATATCATCACAGAAGAAAGGACAGAGAAAGAAAGTAACATCCATTCCAAAACCGGGATTCGAACCCGGGACCCACTGCTCAGGAGCGCTAACCACTCAGCCATCGGTCGGCTTAATATGTAATTAATAATTAATATTTAGTGGCTCCATAATTTGTTTTAGTGTTTTTTTAATATCTGTATTTTATAATTATACTTTAGAAATGACTCTTCTTTTTTTCTGTACAACTCTAATTTTAATTTAGCGCCAAAAGCATAAATTAGTATTTATCGTTAATCAAAATTTTAACATTATTGATCGCAGGTTTTTTCGCTCGAGGTTTATTTTATTATTAAGCGTTAGTAATAAGGGCTTAGGTTATCTCTCTTTTTTTTTAATTTTCGGGCGGCATTTTACTTTTTTTTGTCAGGAGTGGCGAAATTGCTTGCGCCCGCACTGATGGGAGTTATCAGAAGATAATGATGGGCCTGTTTCAAATCATTTTCTATTGAAAAATAGCACAAGTACTTTTCATTTAATAGTTTCAGAAAAGCTTTGCATTTCATATTAAAATTCTAAAGGATATTTTCGCTTATCTCTTATCAAGAGTTTTATAACACGCCAGCTGCACACCCCTCTACACTATCACTAAGGGCTCTTCTGCTTAATCAATCGTCTGCTGACATATATATGATCCTGAAATTCGCACAATTTTCTCCACAGCTTTATATGTTGATTCTACCTATACAATTGAAATCGAGATTCATCAGACTTTGGAAACGTGTTTCCAGTCATTGAGAATTCACTGTCAGTATAACGACACGAGGCAGAAATAACATTCTTGCAGTCAATGAGTTTCGAATGTGGGCCTTCGGCTACAAAGTTTCATATCAATGGTAATCCGCTTAACAACTCGCACGTTAGTTCTTGTTGGATAGCTAGCTTTGGAACCTACAGCAACAGAAGAGGAATTATACATTCCCCTCACTTGAAAGGTTTCATCAGTCAAAGATCTCTTTCATTCAAAGATTTCAACTGCTGCACTACTACCTGAGTTTTGATATAGCCGTTACTCACATTACACTTGTAAAACACTTGTATCCGAAAATTCAAATTTTTTCGTTACCTCGGAGATGCCATCTTATCTTTCTGATCTGACTGCAACACGATGTTCAGTGTCTCATATATCTTGATAACTTATCAAAGTAGTAGCAATAATCGATCTAACACTTTGCCAGGTAATTGTCTTATGTAGGAACTGTTTACTGCATTGCATGGTTGATAAGGTGATACCTCTATTATTTCCGTATAAATGTCTGTATCCGATTTTGTGGCATTTGAATGACTATACTTGCCATAACCAGAAAAGTTCATAATACATATTATCCAGTATTAATTCAAATATAAATGAAATGTTAAAGAAAGGAATAATATTGCTTATTCTCTCCGACTTTGAATTGATACTGCTAATCTGCTTTGAAAAAAAATCCCTGAATAGTTTTTCACATTACGGTTCGTCTTATTTTATGTAGATCGATTGTCATAACTTGGCTTTTTGAAACTTTTTGAAAGGACTGAATAATTAGACGTTATATGAAACCAAATTTATTTTATTTGAAAAGTGTGATGGGAAAGACCTACTTTTTTGTTAAATCAGATCTAAAATTTGGAATGAGCTGTAAAAGTTTTATAACAGACTATGTACATTGTCAAAGGTGTACTTTGACAGTTTTTAGAAGAGTCTATTTTTATTTTGAATAATTGTTCAAAATAACAAATTACGCTATGGTTTCTTGCAAAAGTCAATCAATCATGATCATACCTCTCATTGCCTAAAAGACTTGCATTTATTTTTGAATTTTCAACTTTTCTGCAAGTTAACTAGTTATTTTAATGATTTTGTCTTAGATTCTGTAGAATATAAGAATGTCCATGTTTTTTTCCCTCTAATCATTACATTAAAATAAAGTAAAGTTTTTGTTTTAGCATAAGTTCATGGAAGATCTGAGCTTCCTATTCAGGTTAATGTTAATTAGCATGGAATCCATTTCGTGTAGAATAATTAATAGTTTGGATAAACAATCTGTGTTTCGACAGATTACATTCAACATTTAAAGTACTACATAATTCCTAAAAATTTTTTCTTCATTTCTATAATTTATCACCACTGTTTTTTCGTAATTAAGATCCATTATTGCATATGATATCTTCATTTTTAAACAAAAAAAATTCACATTTAAAATTTTTCGATAAAATTGGTTGTGAATTCTTTGCAGATATTTTGCAATTCCAACAGAGGCGCAGGACTTCTCCTGCCAAGACACACAGAGATTACCCACCACACTATAAAACTACACTAAAAACAAGTTTTTAAAAGAATTCAAGCTTCTAAATAACAAGAAAGGATAAAATCCAAGCGGGGTGGGAAGACGACCTTCTGAATATCCCTGTTGGTCCAGGCCGTGTAGTTGTGGCACAGTGTCGACTTCTGTGACGAGTCTCAACTGTACGACACTTGCACAGCATGGGCATCTTAAATTCACCCGACTGTCCACTCTATAACTTGGCAGAACCCATGAATAGGACCCACCTCCACCACTGTGCTGCACTGCATGGCAGCTCTGAATCATCGCTTTATTGGCAAGCCAGAGAACTTTTGGGGCAATGACTCCGGTCATCTTGTTTAGGTTTATGTACTGTATTCACCTGTCCTGTCTTCGTCCTATGTCTATTTTGTGATTTTTCATGTATTTTATTTGTGTTATTCCTTATATTTGCCCTGCCATTGGAAGTTAAAAAAATATTTTCCAATTCTGAAAAGTCACAGAAGTGAGTTTTCCATCTTTTTCAGAAATTCACTTATTGTTTTCTGCTTCTATATGCCCAAAATAACGCATACAAGAGTAGTTCATTAAATAAGGGCTTATGTTAACATATATTTTTTTATTTAGATTATGTTAAGTTACAGTATCATAATGAACTTCCATTAAATGTCAATTTATCAACTACACACAATGAAAATAATTTTCAATATATTACAAAAGACAATGTAAATAGTGAAGGCTATTTATTAAGTATCAGAAAGAAAATATTTAATTCGTCGCCATTTTATTCCTTAACATATTGTTTTTTATTCAAATAAATATATATTTCTAAAAATGAAAATTTTAGTTTATTGTGGCAAGTTGATATTTTGTTTATTTAAGTATTTATAGCATTTGGAGTTGATATTCTCCATTTAAAATTATTGTAAGAAATCATAATTATTTAGAACTTTATGAATTGCTTATAACATATTTTTCCATCACTAGAATTTTAAATTGTTGAACTGTAAATTTAGATATTAATTTGTTAATAAAGAAATATTGTTGTGTCTGAGAAAACATTTTATACAGAGAGTTTTTGGCAGGCAAGAAGCCAACTAGTCAAATAAAATCTCTGCAAACTCATTAGTTTGGGAACAATTTTCCACACTAGAACGGACTGAACAAATTAATCTGTTGATTACCCAAATAATCCGCGGATTCCCTGATTTTCACGCCTTAGAGCATTTATCCACCATAAATGGCGAAGACGAACCTTCAGAGACACCATGAATCAAAAAGTTTTGGAGGGGGCCTTCACAAAAAAAATTACGTGGAACTTATAGTACCAACTGAGGGCCTATTCAATGGTAATAGTTTACCAAAATATTTAAAGAAGGCTGATTTTTTTATACATATTTTCAATGGAAGTTCCTTTCGTGTCAGAATTGTTTGCCTCTTTCGTGGATGACATTATAACGATTTGATTTCTCGGAATGGGACAAAAAAAGTGTCCACTTGGGTGAAGTATGTGTCGAGCCCCTTTCTGCTTCGTTCGTAGGCAGTATCGATTGTTGCGCACGCAACTATGAGCAGCTGGAAGTGGTCCGCCACGCATGTGTCGGTGTCGGCAGAGGACTACACGATTTTTGTGCATTCAGCCGCTGTCGGTGAGTGTAGCTGCTTCCTCCTTTCTCATCCGTCGCTGCTCCCTCTCCCTCGGAGACATCCCCTCCACCTCAGGTACACTTTTTACACCACCCTCCCAATAATTTTCTTCGTTGTAATAAAGACTTTTTTTATTTATAAATGTAGTTAGTTATACACGAGAATTTTCATTTACACGTTTTTCTTCTGATAATTATTGTTTTAAGTGAAAATTGCTTATTTTTCTCTTTATAAAATATTATCTTTTTTTTTTAAACTATATACAAGAAGCATATCAAATAACGAAAATGTCAACTGTCTTTTTTCTTTTATAATTTCACTAAATTTTGTCAAAATTTTAATATTTGAATGAAATATCATTTGATAAGTGATATATGATTAATTTTTTTCATTGTTAAAAATGTTAATAACATGAAAGAAAAAAACGCAAACAATGTTTATTAATTCTATAAACCTTATAGCTTATATTATATCTGAAGATTTTTTTAATGTATTTATAGCTCAATAATATTTTATATCAAATAAAAACAAATAGAAAACATTAAACGATAGTATAAACTGTTGGATTAATAATAACGTGAAGTTTATACGCATTTACTTTTTTGTGTTTAATATAATTGGCCAATTGCCTTAATAATTAAAATTAATCAGTAATAAAATGTAATACAATTACAAGCCGAAAAAGGATTGTTATTTTTGTCATTTATTTCACACATTTTTTTAACTTAGATTATTGAATTATAATTAATTCATATTAATAGCTGTATTACGTATACTATTTTATGTACAGTGTCATTTATATTTATATTTTATCGAAGATAATCTGTGAAAAATTTAATAAATCAATGCCCTTGTTTTTATAATTTAAATTAATTTTTAAGAGGAAAAAATTTAATAATATACTAACCTTTTTAAATCTATTTTTATTATAATATGCATTTTTTTCAGTGTAAATAAAATAATCATAAAGACTTGAAAAATTAACGAACTAATAAAAATTATAATGTCTAAGCGTTCTGCGTACAAATAATGGACTTAATTTTTTTTGTTAATGAAAAAATATTCCTTGATTTTAATTAACATTTCTATAGATATCTACTCTAATTTGTGTTGTCAAAATATTCTCCAGAAATTAAGCATTTCACTCTATTGCCACGAAGCTCAAATAAGAACGAAACTCTTTCATATCTTGACATTGCAGTGAAGAAGATAACCGTTTAACATTTGTCATCGTTAGAGCAATTTTTTCGCGCGGAAAAAGGTTGCCAACTTCTGTAAGAAATAGTTTTCAAAAATAGATGACTGCTCATTTCATTCATTCATATCCCAAGTGAGAAATTGCTAATTCTAGAATGACTGAGTGAATTTTATAAAATTATGGAGAGATTTTTATGAATACTAATACTAAACAAAATTCGCTATTCTAAAACACAGTCTTTTAATACTTTTTTATTCAATTTGTATCTTTCAAATCTGGAATTAAAAAGATCGTTCATTCGTCGGTATTAAAAAGCTCGTATGTTTCACACCAACACTATTATTGCTTAAGATTTTCAACTAAGCAACAATCATGGAAAATAATTTTGAATTATTCTTTGTTTTATTTAGTATGACCAGCTATTAAATATCAATTTAATAAAACCACATAGTATATGGTATGACTCAAGTAATAATAATTTAATCAAGGTAATTTAGTATGACAATTACCTTGGTTATTCTTATCTTTATTAAACTTGTTAATAATACTTGCCCACATTTTGTCAAAAAAACTCGAAAATAATTTTTGAATTGTCCTAATCGCTTAGATATTAAATCATACATGTAACTGACACGTAAAAAAATATTTTCAATATATTTTATCTAAATAAAGTACATTATCATTAAAATTATGATAATCTAGATAATAATTTAACCACCATCAAACGATAATTTAACATTAGCAGCTTGATTTCTGATGGATCTTTACACTCCTTTAATATACAATAAGTAATAAGTAACGAAGTAAGTTATATTAAATTTTTAAATGAAATAAATTTGCATGCTACATTATTTTATTTAAGGAAATTTAAATTCTTTATTGTGCTTTAAAATAAATAATTGTGTTGTGTTGTTGTGGTTGTTACTAATGACTCTTGGACAAGCTCGCTATGCCTTGGCTAGGCGAATTTAAGTCAATTGGGAGCGTCTTTCGTTTAATCAGAGCACCATGACGGTGAAAGTACGACTTTTGCTCTTCAAATACTCCGATAGATGGCAGCACCAGAGGATCTACTCCCTCAATTTTGGCATTGATCTGAAGGGGGAGTAAATTTCTCCAGACCTTGGCACTCATAGTAACTGCTCAACAACCAACCACAGGACTTTCGATTCCACAAATTTAATGAGCACGTATATCTTATACTCGTATGCATATCGCATGTACTCGGTGAGTCTTTGGCGGCATTGGGAATCGAACCCCACCCACCCCGGATGGAAAGCCGATACCCTAACCACTAGGCAACCACGGCCCCAATTGTGTTGTGAATATGTATTGTTTAAATAGTGATTTTTTGTAATAATTCTTTATGATTTAAAGCAAAGTAACTGTATCTTAATATATTTTGATAACAATAAATTTAATAAATTCGAATTTTGATACTACTTTTTTAATATAAATATTTCTTATTGTTGATCTAATTAATTTATAATTCATATATTTTTATTCTCTGTAATTGTAATGTTTTCTGTGAGAAAAAAAATTATATTAAGTTTAAATTAATTTCACCACTAAAATTAAAAACTTTAATTATTTTTATATTTAACCTTAATATTATTTTGTCTTTCTTAATTAAATAATATTTGTGTTTTTATAAATGCATTTTCATGTTTTTCATTTGTTTTAACATTATTTTGCTTAAAAAGTTTTAGCATTTAATAAATGTTGTAAGTTTTAGTTTGTATAGTACATTACATAATAAATCATTTATTCTTAAGCGTAATGTAGAGGATCTAAAAGATTTGAATTGTTTTTAGATTTCAAGTTTAGATTCAGATTCAAGAAAATATGAGATTCATCATATCTCTAGTATCACTTTTATTCAGAAACCCGATGCGTCATATTAGTGTTTACATGCTTAGAATATACTTTGAGTGTAACCAATTTTTTCAATAACACATTATAATCCACAGCAAAAATTTGTATAGTTATTAAAGCAAAAAGTAAAATAGAAACAAAATTTTAAATGGTGAATAATTAACATGTAATGCTTGTAAATGTTGATTCTTTATTTTATTCAGATTAGTTCTCCGTACTACGATGAATTAATGGATAGCATAAATTTATTGTATACAGTTAATATTTCCTGAAGGTGAATTTTTTTTAAATGAATACTTCCAGCAAATCAATTTACACACATCAAAAATTCGAAATAAAAATTACATTTTTATTTCAATTTTGATCAAATGAAAATGTAGATATTATTATTTACATAAAATAATTGCTGTTTGTTTTATAAAAATTTTCATCTTTCCTAATCTGAATCAAGTAAATTAGTAATAAAATAATTTTTCAAATACTAAGATAGAACATTAATCCTCTTGAAATTGTATCCATCTGAAAAGTTTGCTTGTTTTTTAACAATTAATACGACATATAAATTGTTTATAATTTTATATGTCATATTAATTTTTGATGTTACTGGAAGCGTAATATATATTAGAAATGAACAGAAGGTTAATGAAAACTTTTGAGTAAACAAATCACTTTAAATTTGATATATACTCTGTAACTCACAATACTTTTTCAAATGAAACTATGATTCCTACGTATATTCCCACTTTAATAAACAGATTTTAATAGTTAATTATTAATTATCTAGTTATCTTTCCAATAAAAATAATAAAAATGTAATGTGATCTTTCTATTTTATATAATAATAGTGTGAAATCACCATATTATGTAAAATCGATAACAATGGTTATTGGACAAAAGATAAGTGATGCAGCAAATGACATCTGCGTTTTTATTTTTTGCAAGTAATTCATATTTTTAAGCTTATTTTAATTTTAATAAATATTATGATAAATATAAAATGGTGGAAGAGATTGTTTTTTATCTCCATCCTTATCCTTTTAATAGATCACTTCAAATTTAAGACATATTTATTTTTGTTATATAAACAGAGAGACATTTTTTCTTATAGTATCTCATCTCATCGCTTAAATATTTTTGTTTTAAATTACGACAAAATTTTTCATTATATTTCTAATCTTAATATTTTTTTTTGCAGTTGAAAATTTACGATTTAAATAATTTATACATTATTTAAATCAGTTAAAAGGGTTATTTTGAGTTATCTGTATAGAGCATAGTAGATGTAGAAATTGTTTGATGAGCTGAAATGTTATTACCTAACAAATTTATTGTTAAATTCAATTTGTTTTATACATTGAAATGCCTTTTTTTATACAGTGCTTATTGCCTAGATACAGATGATATACAACGTGACAATTTTATCCTGTTGACAAAAAAAATATTATATTAAACTAAAAACATGGAATTTATTTTCAAAAATACGAACTTTGCTTAAGTCATTTCTTACTTAGATATAGCTTATTTAAATATTTTCAAAATGGTCCCCTTGGGCATCGATACAGAGCCTTAAACGTAGCGTAAAATTTTCTGCAATGGGCCGCAGTTCATCAGGCGTTAATTTAGCCATTCTTTCTTAAGAGTAGCCTTTAGGCATTCCAAACTTCGATGTGGCTTAGAGCATACTCTTGATTGCAGAATAGACCAAACACTATAGTCCATTGGGTTTAAGTCAGGTGAATAGGGGGGCCACATTCCCACAGGTATGAAATCTGGAAGATTTGCTTGACACCAGTCTTGCGTTGCTTTTGCTCTATGAGAAGGGGCAGAATCTTGTTGAAGTGTCCAGATGCTGTTTTTAAAATGTTTTTGGGTCCAAGAAAGTAAATCCGACAGTGAAATCTCATTGCAAGTACATGGTCTTGTTCATTTTGACGCCTTGATCTATGAAAGCCAAAGGAGTTTTTCCAGATTCACAAATGCCTCTCCAAACCATAACTGACTGTGGTTTTTGCCGACGTTTCTACTCTTGTGGAAGTTCCAGGACGATCAGATGACCAGTAACGGTCATTTTGTCGGTTATAGGATTGTTCAATTGTGAAAAGTTTTATCGTCCGTGAAGATGAAATGCTTCCATTCGCCATTTTGGGGACTTTCGAAGGAGAGCTCGACATCTTTGCAACCGTGTACGCTTATTTTGCTCAGTTAGTTTTTGTACTTTTCAAATTTTATACGGCTTAAGTCCAAGTTCTTCTTTTGCAATTTGTCTAACTGATTCTATATTAACTCCTATTTCTTAAGCTATTTTTCTCATTGAGTTTTTTGAATTTCGATTTGTTCATTTCTTGATAATTTTGCGAATTTCATTTGTATTCACAGTTCTCTCTCTTTTGGTTTTCGGGCTCTATCACCGTCATGGCCAAGCTCCAAGAATCGTTTTATAGTACGTGATACCGTTTGTCTGTGGATATTCAGCTTTCTTGCGATCTGAATTTCCTTTAATCCAGCCTCGAAGAAAGCAATTATTTGTCGTCGTTGGTTTGGCATATTATTTCAAACAGAAAATAAAAACTACCTATTTGTTTTACTAACACTAAGATCTCTTAATGGAATTATTGTAAATTATTATGAATTATTATAAAAGTGGATGGACATGAATTAAACCAATCAAAAGCAGTGGAATTTTTTCAGCAGTATAAAGTTGTCACCCTGTATCTACTATAGTTTGTCAGTTATATAAAAAAACAAAATATTTTACATAATTTAGATTGTTACATTTACCTTTGAAATATGAAATACTTGAGTGTCATGCGTCAAGAAATGATAAATCATTGGTAATGATTCATTAAATGAAGCTGGAACATAAAAAGTTTAATTTGTTAATCAGATTGGCTTTTCTGAAAGTTTGTCTCATTGATTTTATATTTAATTTTAATTAGTGACATGAATAGAAAATTTTATTTCCCAGAAAGTAAAAAAAAAAAAAAAAAAAAAAAAAGAAAGAAAATAGTAGAAAACAATGAAAGCACATGAAAGCTCGTGACTCTCTGATTAAGGAAAGTACCTCACTTTGATGACTTATCTCAGCTCTTGATTAAATAGTGAAACAAGATTAATTCCTACTTATGATAAGTGTTTTCACACAGCATGTCGAATCCTGGAAAAACAAGAATTCAATTCTGAAAGCATAAACATTTTTTCGGGTAATAGTTTTTCTTATATGGTCGATTTCGAATCTTTTATGTTACGGAAGCAAATGAACATAAAAAATTGGTCATTTGTTTCATCAATGATAAAGTTCTTCCATCGGCATATTCAGAAGGATAATCAGACTTGGAGAAATATAACCCAATGCAATGAAATACATAAACTGCTTTGAATCTTACAGAACAAATAACACAGAGTGTGATATTGAAAAGAAGTTATTTATATTTAAAGATAACAATACAATAAAAGATACTTTTTTTGCTAAAGAAAGTTTTACTTTTTTTTAATTTATCCAGAATATCAAAAATGTTAAGATTAGTTCGTACACTTGACTATGGCAGTAAAAAATATAATGGAAAAGTAAATAGATGGAAAGGTTAATATATAAAGTTGCGATGGTAATGGCTTCAGTCATGACAAATAGCGTAGAAATATTTTCATCAAACGTTACTGATAAACTTCTTCAGAGCAAGAACAAAATTTGGCATAGGTTCAAACTGACCTAAAAATATTTGTGATGAATGACCAATATGAAATAAGCTACCAAGAAGTTGGGAAATTTAAGAAAATTAGGAAAGGAAAGTTTATGTACTAATCATAAAACTCTTAAACCAAATTTTTTAGTTATAATTTTTTTTTCTATTTTGATTTTTTTCTTTTAGAGAATACAACAATATATTTTGTGAATTTTTGATTTTATTTCGCTTGTTTAGTAAAGAAATATATCTTTATAAAATGCAAGTATACAAAAAATTCTTTATAGTTGGATGCATTTTAATTAGTGGATATTTAACAACTAAAAAACTTATTGGAAGAGACTTGAAAATTTTCGATGAATTATTTTATGAATTCCATAAAAAGTAATTAAGAAGAACGAAAATGGTTTAAATAGAAAAGGGTCTCTTATATTCTCTTATCTCAAGTTATTAATAAAAAAATAAAGCCCCATTTTTAAACTGGTGGCTTGGACAAATATTTTTTGAAATCATAAAATGTTTCTAAAAATTTCTGACATTAACTCATTTTAATCTTTGTGTAAAATGCTTTAATAGTTAAAAATGCTAAAATATCGCACTCAACCATTTATGTCTTTCTAAATGATTTTTTAAAATTTTATGTTTGATCAATAAAATTTTAGTATCATCAATCAAATTTATAAATAAAAAAAATGAAATGTTTAATCACAATAAAATACCTATTTTCGTATAGTTATTATGATAAATTGCCATCGATTCATTGAGCTTTTTTAATTATTATTCAAGTAGACAGTGGATTTCCTTAAAATTAATTGATAAAATTCCAATGAGTGGGTGTATTCATCGTATATTTGAATAATATAATTTATAATAGGCTAGTTCTCTTGATACATTATACAATTAAATTTTATCTGATCATAATTGGTTGCTATTATGGTTAAGTTACCATTCCATATTAAGACTCTCTCTAAATTTGTATTTTTGTAAAAGTAAAAATGGACAGCATTAAAAAATTAAACTTGTTTCTTTGAAGATGGAAACTTTGACTCTAACCACTACTTTTGTGGGATTTTAGATTTTTAGAGATTTGCCATTTACCATAAAAGCTGGGTTATAAAGTTAATTTCTTCTTTTGATATTTCACTAAACAGACTCATATATGTGATGTGTATGTGTGTAAAGTGAAACAAAATCAATTGGTCGGTAATTCTGAAGTATTTTTCAAGAAGGTTGGCTATTGTTTCGATTGATCCATGAAAAAAAAATCTTGAGTTCAGAATGAGTCTAAAAATAGTAGATATTTAGAAAATGTAAGCGAAAAAATTTTTGATGTTTGTCATCGAAATAATAATATAAAACTGACTCATTTGCCTCAATTGTTATCTTTTGCGAAGGGTTGTCACATTTAGTTCTCTTACTATCTCAGTTTAAAGAATATGAACGAAGAATCTCGTGATCTTCGCTCAATTTATTTCATATTTACAAAATATAATCTCATATTTAATATAAATTAAATTAAAAATGTTTTGATTAATGTCATTAGCTTACCATTTAATAAATATAATTGAATTTTACATAATAATCAACCTCATGAAGACTTAACTATAAACTTTCAATTTTATTGTTGATTTTAGATTCATCAATCAATTATAGCTATATAAATTATGTTCGATAGTGAGAGATAATTATCGCACTGTATTAAGTACTTTTCAAACTATTAACATCCGAATAGCAAAATTCTGATGATTTCAATTTTTGGCTGAGACAGCTGAGTATATAACCATTTTATAAAAGAAACGCCACTCACATAATTTCCAAAAGATGATGAATTTGTCGCACCTGAATTACTTTTAAGCAGTTTTCTAAAAGAGTAGCGAACAGTTTTCGGATGAGAGGGTAAGAAACTCATTTGTGAATCCATGTCTCACTTAATTCAAATTCTTGTTATTCTCCACTTACAAAAAAATTAATTCCTGATTTTAGAACTAATTTTGATTTAACTCACCAAATCAATGAAAAGTAGAAAAGTATTTTAAAATAAGTAATAAATTTAAAATAAATATTGTCTGTTTACTCATCTTGTAGAGAAATATTCGGAAAATATTTATTGGAGAATACCAGGTATATCCTAAAAATCTTCGACAAAACCTCCATCGATTAATCGACGATATCATTTCATCGCTGATTTTTACTACAATTTAGCTGCGGTTTCATTATAAGGATTGTAAACGTGGCCAGAAAATCCTCTTTTCAAAATTAAAAATTCCTGTTGGTATAGGAATTCAGGTAACCATCCACTTGTTCCAAAAAAATGACTTTCACCTTTAGAAAGAATGTTCTAGCTATAGATTTTATGATTTAGATTTGGCTACTGCGTGTGTTATGTAACCGCTGAGAGACGATGGATGCGGATATAAAACGCCTCCAGGCGCCAATAACTGCACTAGTGGGTGGAAAACATTGCTCTTGCGACTCTTTCGTGAAATGCCCTTGAAGTGTATCATTTCCGATCGATTTTTCCCCCTGTGCTTGGATTGGCGGACTTGGCCCTCGCCAAGTGAAATAAAAGGGCACACGCTGCATTGTGTCAGCTCTGACGTAAAAGCTGCCTGACTCGCAATGTACTCTAGAGTTCAAATTAAAACTAACATTATGACACGAAACATTTTAGAAAAGTATTGCTCAAGTATAAAATACTTAAATTTTCAATAATCAATTTTTATATTTACAAACATAAACATGCAGTTAATATCTATCATATTTAACTTCGACAAATTTTATTTAAATTATTCACCGTCCAAATTTTTTACAAAAGAGATACTGTTCTTGCGTTTTTGTTTTATTATAACAAATAGGTAATATTATTATATTTCGTTATGACTTTATATTTCTACAAGTGTAAAATTTTCCTTGATTTTCAAAGTATATATGAAATTAATTCAAGATATTTAAAAACTATATTTACATTCATGGCTTTTTTCCTGGTTCCAGTTCAATAATCATATGTATTATTTCTATTGTATTGTGTATATAATATTTTGAAAGATGAAGGATTTCTATTTTGTATATTGTGATTATTAACATAAAAAGTAATGTAAACGTTTAAATTTGTTGTTTTTAATTGATATATTGTATTATAAAAATAATCACATCAATTGTATCATAATAATATATTGCATTAATAGCACACACACACACACATCATAATAATAATATAGTGTGTACATCATAATGTATCACATTAAATCTGAACAAAGTTCTAATAAATCTGAACAAAATGATGAGCATGACCACGAAGCAAGTCACGAATACATAATTTCTAAGCTCCAAAAATTCTCGAAAAGAAACATTTTGTCATAAAACTTAATGTTAAATCATCACTGTTGATTAAAAAATAGAAAAAAAAGAAAGCATTTTACGACAATATCACTATTTTATAAACTTTTGTTTTAAACAAAATAATGAATCCCAGATAATGATAATCGCAACAGCTTCAAGTATCACATAGCTTTATGTGTATGTGCAAAAAAAGAACTAAAACTTCTTTTATTTTATTACTCATTTTTTATTCAATTTTGACCAATAATTGATATGTTTTTTGTACTTAATTATTATTAAATGATATTTTTGTTAACCCAATGTTATTCAAGGTTATCGTAATTTCCATAATGTTTCTAAATAATTATATCTTTTTTTGTTTAGGCAACATGGTAGAAAATAATTAACTTTAAGTAAGTAGTGGAAAAGTAAAAGTTTAATGTTAATTTATATACTGCAATTATACATTATGAATGAATAATTCAATACAAGCGTTTTAGAGTAACAGATGTGTTGCTCGATATTCATTCAAGAAAAAATATGAACTTAACATTATTGAATGAAAAAAATTATAGTGGCGTTGCCATTCAGTTTTTATAAAACTTATTAAAGACAAATAAATATAATTTCTTTGAAGAAACTTTTAGAAAAGTTCATGATACTTTCGAAGCTTGTGATGTTTAAAAACTCGGGATAATCTGTAATAAGTTTATTAATTTCTCACAAATCGAAGAAAATATTGCATGCCATTTAATAGATTTTCCTCTGGGAATTCTGCCAAAAGTAAATTTGCTGTAATTCTATCATATTTAAGTGTTATAGATAGATTTTAATATAGGAAGTAATATCAAGATTTAATGTTTGTTCTTTCACAAGTTTATTAAAATGTAAACACACCTATTGAGCAAAACTAATTTAATATGTTTTGTGTGCGATTTTATAATGTACATCTTGGAAGAAGAAGTATATAAATTCGGATAAAAGAATTAATTAAGAAATTTTGAATTAAAAAATAATTGAAAAGGAAATCTATGGTCTCTAAAGTATTAAATGATGGTTTTACCATATGTAAGTACTGGATATTTTAAAATATATTTTAAACGTATTTTTTGTATCAGTAGATTGTACAGAATAGTTTGATATTGCTTTACAATGTCCGACATTGTAAATTTTTTTAATCCAAAAATAATTTTGATACTTACTGGTAATCAAATGAGATTTAAAAATAATCTATTTTCTTGCCAGTTATATATATATATAGAGAGAGAGAGAGATAATTTTATTAATAAAATAATTATCATTATTTTTTATGTTCGTATTGTATTTGGCTTAAGCGAATTTACTATATTCTATGAAACTATTTTATTTTACTATTTGTATGAAAATACAAATAGTAAAATTTCTATGAATAATTAGCTTAAACATTAAAAAGAAAAACTGTAATTTGTCTTAAGAAGAATACTTAAAGTAACCAGGACACAAATAGAAAAATTTGGGAAACTGTCTTATTAAACTATATCTATCTATCTATCTATCTATCTATCTATCTATCTATTATATATATATATATATATATATATATATATATATATATATATATATATATATATATATATATATATATATATATATATAATTTGGATTAAAAGGTAGACCATATTTAAACTATATTTTGGGCGTATTTTTGTGAATACTCATCATTATATTTGCATAACCGAACCTCTTGGTTAGAAGTTTCATAAATATTAGAAATTGATGTCAGAGATTGTTTCATTCGATGTTCTATTTGTAAAAACATTCATTATCAAATACACAACTTATAAATTTGGAAATCTGATTGAGACATGATGTCGCATTGTTAGTTAAAAATAATCACAAAATTTTCTGTTAACTTAAGGTAATTCAATTAATTGAGGAAGGGAATCATTCAATCAATGTCACACTGATCGTTACCAATGGCAATTAGGTTGCATACATGATACTTCAATAAATCAAAAATTTACGGATGGTAACCGGCAATCGGGGAAAGTTTTAGGTTCTTTTGAAAATTCCTTCAAGTACTCTGACACAGTGGTTGTCACTGTGAATCGGCTCATATTCACTGAGTTTCGATTTTTTTTCAAGCTTTTGATTTTATGTGATATGATTTCTCTTCAAATGAAAACGATGTGAAGCTGTCTATGAAAACATACCTGATGAACATCGTGCCTCTAAAAATTCTTATTCCAAATTTCTTGAAATTAATTTGACTGTGAGGTTATTATTCTCTCTTAGAATGTATTTTGATTATAAAGTATTTGGAATTGTTAGTGATTATCAGAGTTCATTTCCCCAGTAGTTTCAGTCACTTTGATTTTTCTTATGAAATAATTTGTTTGTTTTTTTGCGGCTTCTTTTTAACTGAGGTTTACAAAATTGAGATTATTATATGGATATGGTAATAAAGAAGTGTTAAAATGTAATTGAAATAGATAAATGTCGCTTGTTATGTAACGTAGAGCTATATTTTTCAAAGCAAAATATGTCCATTCGACATGAGTTATGACCGCCTCATATTGATATACAATAACTGAAACAAACTTCATACCACTAACAAAGCTATTGATCAACAACTGCGACAGAAAATCTATTATATCAAAAGCGTCTATTGTAAAATGTGTAAAGTATAATATGGGGATCCAGCATGTAGATGATCAGTTTAGGTCAAAACACACGTGTTCAGTAGACTCAAACCCTGCTTGTTGTACAGGCAGCGAATATTCTTATTCCCTAGACAATCATTCTCAAGGACAAATCTTTGTGGGAGTCGTTATTATCTTCCACAAAACAAATCAGACTCGGATGACATTACGTAAAATTTGCGTATATTGTCCAAAATTTCATCTTATCAAAAATCTGTCTATGTCCTGAATATAAATATTTCGTTGAAATGTTGCTAAAATATTCGATGAAGAGTAGTGTTTACAGTTTGCTAAATGGCAAGCCATTTTATAGTATTACGTGAACAAAGAAACACAACAGCGTTATCAGGCATGAAAATTATATCTAGTATTCGGTTATGCATAATATCTAGAAATTATTGCTCCTCACGCACATTGAAGTAATGAGAAAAATTTCCTGCTCTTCACCATCTATTTTCTATATTTTCAATCATTTGATGCAACTCTCTGGTTCTCTGATAATATTACAAGATTTTGGGCAATTTTGACTAACCTTCTTGATGATACTCGAATTTTTGAAATTCTTTCCATTATCTGATAGATCATCATACGAAAACGATTGTAACCTGAATCATCTTTGCTTCTGATTATCTGTTTGCATAACAGCTCTATTGCACAATTCGTCGAAGTAATTCTATGTATTCATTATTCCTGCAATCTATGCGGTTCTTTCTTTAACGAAGGAAAACCTTTGAAGGAGGGAAAAACCATTCCCTTCTCGCTATCTTTCAATACTGAACACATGTATTTTTTCACAAATGATAACATCAAATTATAAAATAACTTTTGCATTTTGATTTATTATAGTATATGTGGTTGTAAATTTTTACACACATGATACTCAACACAAACATCATTTTGTTAACTTGAAGGGAATAAATTTCGTACAGCAATCATTTATTTATTACAAATGGCCAGAAATTTGGCTATGAAGCCATTATTTCTCTTCTTCTTCTTCACAAGCTCAACAGCCTATTGCAGGCCAAGGCTGACTCGCTGATCTTCTTCCAGCTGACTCTATTAGCCGCAACAGCCCTCCATCGGTTGACTCCCAATGTTTTGAGGTCTTTTTCAACATCGTCCAGCCACCGCGTGGGTGGACATCCCCTACGACGAATCCCTTTGATTTTTGAGAATGTCACTTTTTTGGTGGGAAAAGCATCGGTGCATCTGTACAGGTGGCCCAACCACCTTATTCGTGATGCCTTTATAGTTCTTACAATAATTATTTCTCTAGCCTTCCAATATTTCTGAACTCTACAGTTAAAAATCACAAGTGCAGAGCACGAGTCTCTGATGATGAGTAGCATCAAAAATTTGATGTTGTCTGCACAGAGTACATAACAGAGAGTCACCAAGTCTAAACCTATGCAAATCTGCGGACAAGCCGTCATGACCCGTAGTAAGGTGGAAGAGACGTCACAGCTGAGCTTCTAGGGAAATCAGGGATGGACTGTGTATCCTTAAGCAGCGAGGCCCATGGCTTACTAGCAGAGTCAAGCAATGATTTCTGCTTTATTTTGGAGGCATATCTTCTTTTTATCGGGAATTTCACTGAATGAAAAGAGAGGCTTTTCAATGGTCTCTGGAGGACTGTTGCACCTTTTTTGGCTCAAAAGTTGGCAGTCTCGTCCCCAAGAATCTCGCAGTTTACAGCAATTATAAAATATAGCTTATAAATATATTTGCATGATAATTCTTTTAATGGGGTAATCAATTATGTTGTAATAGTAAATCTACGTGTTCGATATTATTGTAATTCAAATATTCTTTTTTGATACTCAATTATTTATGTTAATAAATATATGTATTTATCTGGAAGGAACATTATAAACTTTTTTATATTCATGATTTTCTAATTCCGTTTCCAGAAGCATGAGAGCCGTTTTTACACCGCCTTAATAAAAATAAAATGGAGTAAATTTTTTTGTAACTTTTTCCTTTTTCGCTATTCTTCAGCACCCTTTAAATTATTTTTTAACCCCTTAAACGGTATGCCCTTACAGTGTACGTGCAACCCAAAATTGGCCTCAACTGGTTTGCCCGTACGGTGTACGGGCATCGATATTTTCTTCTTTCCTTTTCTGGTTTGCCCGTATTTTTCATTATTGTAAAGAGACTATTTAGTATTAATATTTTTTAACAGATGGCGTGGCTTGGCCATGTAACTGCAATGCTTTTCATCCGGGTTTTTCTTTGTAGCGAGAAAGCGGGAATCTTTCTGTGAAATTTTTGTTCTACTGTATTCAACGCTTGTGAATTTAAAACCTTGTCTTTTGTTATGGAAGTTATGGATGGAATAAACGATGAAAATACCTCTTGTTAGATGAACTACATTCTGATACAGATATTTCTTCTAATTATTTGGATTATTCCTCAAATGACACGTGTAGTGAGCTCAGCTCTGTTGAAGATTTGAGTTCTGCAAGAATTTTTACCGAGGTTGATGTGAAAAATCATCCTGTTCCGTTTCCTGCCCGGATTGCGACCAGGACTTTGCATTACACCATGCTTTAAAATTGTACCATACACAAAAAGACTTCTGAACTGTTTGGAAAAGTGTAAACTTCAAAATTCACTGTAAGTATGAGAGAAATTTTTGTAGAATTTGTAAACCATTCTTTACTGCATGCAGAATGTACTTGAGAAAAGCAAACATTTAGGGGTTTTCGGGCTCTAAAATTGTAAAATAAAAAATGTTGTAAAATCATTAAAAGTGAAAAAAATAAAAAAATTCTTATTATTCTTATTCTATTAAGTATGGTACTTAATTACATGCAATAAAAAAATATGCCTTTTTTGGAAACATTTTGGTAAAAAATTAACCGCTTAAAAAGTTAAATAATATTTTGGTTATTTTATGTTTTTTAAGGTACTTACGACATAAATAACGTTTTTAGTATAAGCAACATCATCTTCCGGAACGGAAATTTAATTAGATTCTTCTAGGAAGCAGAATAAATTCATTTATTATGACACATTTTGTAATCATTAAACAAATGGGCAATGTATGATGATTTGATTAGAGTTTATAAACGTAATAATATGAAGCAAATACCAGAAAAACCGATACATCTAATTAATATCGTGTTCCCCAGGAGAACTCGGAAGTGCGACAGCACAAATGGTATAACATAGATTCGATTAATGACAGAAGGGATCACGGAGGCATTTCAAACCATAAATTCTATTTAGCAATTCACAAAACCATAGAAGTGCGAGGTGATGAAGATTTTTTTAAGGCACAATGGAAGACATTCCAGACATGCTCAATAATATGTATGTTTAGATATTCAAATGGTCACTGGATTGGTCAAAAATATGAAGAGTAACCCTAGAGCCACTTGGAAACAACTCTCGATGTATGGGGCGTTGCATTGTTCTTCTAGAACTGTCCAAATCCGTGGAATGCACAATGGACATGAATTGTTGTCGGTGATCAGACATGATGCTTACGTATTTATCACCGATCCGATTCGTTTCTAGGTATGCCAAATGTCTCATATGACATCATTTATAAACAACAATATATGCAGAGGTTTTTGATTCCGAAAACCTATATCAATAATGGTACTCTGAACAATACATACGCTGATACTAGTTAATGCTCCAGAAGTGAGATCCACTGCTGTTTAAAGAAGCGTTGCTTATATAACTTGCTCAAAAATTTTCGTTAATCGTAGATGATACAGTACTTTTAAGTTATTTCTTCGGTTACATCTCTGTCTGAGATTTTGTATTTTACTGGTATTCATGGCATATTCGTGAAACGGCCGTAGGTAAAAATCCAAATTTCATTGCTACCTGACAGATTGTATGTCTTGTCTCTTGAGGCTTATTACAATGCCATACTCAGTCACCTGAATTTTGATGACCTCAATTGTCGCATCAATAGTCGATCCAACAGCTTTGCTAGGTACTTGTGCCTTATAGAATTCCCGCCAACTGCATCGTATTAGATTAGGCATGCAACATCTATTGGTTCTGTATCTCTATTCTATGTATGTATATCTGTGGCAAATTTTTAGGTTCTTAATTGTGTAATAGCACAGGTTATCCTTCTATAAATTATCAACATAAAGTTAAAAGGAAATATTAAGTAATTTAGTAGTTGTCTTTCGTATTTGCTAATGATGTGTTGTTGTTGTTACTTATGACACTTGGACAAGCCAAGCTCGCTACGCCTTGGCAATACGGATTTAAGTCAATAGGGTCTTTCGTTTTAATCAGAGCACTACGAAGGTGAAAGTACGTCTTTGCTCTTTTTCTTAATCTTCCGATAGATGGCACCACCAGAGGATCCACTCCCTCAATTTTGACATTGATCTGAAGGGAGAAGAAATTTTCTCTAGACCATTGCAACCATGGTAAGTGCGCAATGATAAACCTCAGGACTTTCAATTCCACAGATTTAACGAGCACGTATATCGCATGTACTCGGTGGGTCTTTGGCGGCATTGGGAATCGAACTCCACCCTTTCCGGTGGAAGGCCGATACCCTAACCACTAGGCTACTACGGTGTAATGATTACACCTAATGATGTAATCTTCATAAGAAAATTTTAGCGGAAATGTAGGATAAAATATAGATAATGATTTTAATCTGTCTTTTAAGAATATGATTAGTTATAAAAAGGAATTTGGCAACATTGTATTTAAAATATGAAGCACTTTTTTTTTCATTCTTAATGTTTTATTAAATATTATTAAGGGTTTAGCGAAAACGTGTATTAAGTGTAATAAAAAAAAATTCTTTTAAATGAGAGTTGTTGCTTTTTTCTTAATTTCCAATTAAGGACTAATTATTTTTTAATTTTTATATTTTATTATCTAACTTTTTATTGTTACTAATTGTTAATTATACAGGATTTGGCAATAGGAATAAGAATTTTTTCGTTCTACAATTTTTTAATATTTTAATGTAATTGTTTCGATGAAAGAAAGAGGAAGATATCCAGAAAGCAAGGTAGATATATTTTATCTTTCTTTTTTTCTCGCTCAGAAGGACAACCTTAAAACAAATTTTCTTTTAGTAAAACATTCATTTTCAGTTTCCGAAAGATTTTTTTAACGAATGTGAAGGAAGTAAAAAGAAAGTATGACTGAGAAAAAGATTAATGATGATGTTAACGCTATTAGTTTGGGAAGTGCTCCAAGCGAAACGAATAAAAAAATATTTACCTTTTAGCAAATTAAGTCTTTATGTGGAACTCTCCGAATATGCTGGAATTCGTTTCTAAATGAAAGGATGGTAAATATTTGGTATCTTTTATTCAAATAATAATTTAAAAAATACTTCGTTTGCGTTTAATATGAAATGTAGTCAAATATTGCGGTAGTTAATTTGTTTTTGTTAAATCTTAAAAAAATTATGTTATTATATAAATCTAATGACTTATAAAGCCGACCGCCTTGTCTAGTGGTCAGTGTGCCTGACTGCGGATAAGAAGGTCCTGGGTTCGAATCCCAGGACCTTCTGGCATGGATGTACTTTTTCTCTCTCTATCTATCCTGTCTTTGTCCTTTCCTTGTATGAATGAGGTGTGAATGGTTGCCTACCCTATAAACGGGTCCCTATGGCATGTGTGTAGAGCAAAGTCGTTCTTCGTGGTGCTCTGATTAAAACGAAAGACGCTCCCAATTGACTTAAATTCGCATAGCCAAGGCATAGCGAGCTTGGCTTGTCCAAGTGTCATTAGTAACAACAACAACAAAAGAATTCGTCAATAAACTTGTTGATATTAAGGAGATTTCCATATTAAAAGAATCTTCAGACAACAACAATGGCTTATAAAATATTGTCAAAAAAATTTATTTAAAGAAATCGATCACATTTACAAAGAGGAAATGTTCATTCAAAAGAAAAGAAAAAAATATATTCTTGACGTTTCATTTTAATATAATATAATTTTTAATCCCTCAATACTGCATTTAAATTTTATTTAAAATCATTGCCTGAAATATGGCCGGCAGATGACTGAGTGTTAACATTATTGACTCCCAAGCTGTTGGTTTTGAGTTCGAACCCTGGTTCGAGCATGGATGTTTCTTTCTCTTGTCTTTTCTTCTGAGATGGTGAATGAATGAGGCCTACCCTATTAACTGGATTGTGATGGAGTGACGTGAGGGATGTCACTCACTTCCGTGATTTGGTTAACAGGTGTCAAATGGGTAATGATAAATGAATGGCAGTTTCTTGCCTTGTAGTCACCCCCTGCCAGTCTTGTGTAAAATACAAATAAATATCCTGAAATATGCAATTTTTACTTTCGAAAGTACAGATAAAACGGATGTAATTTAAATGATTATTCTGATACGTATAAAATACTTTTATATATTATTTTTAATGTACTAATTATAAAATAATTTTAAATGTCAGGGCTCCAGAATTTTTCATATGCGTAAATTTTTAATGTTTTGACATATTACAAAGGTATTTGATTGAATGCGTAGTACAAATTAAATAACATATCGTTCTTTAATTGATTGGGAAGATTATAATTAACTTATGTATTCATTTATCTATATGATTTATATATCACAAATAGTATCACAAGATTTTAAAATATGTATTCCTTTATTCAAATAAAATGAAATAAAACAAATTCAAATGAAAATTAATTCTTATCATTTTTTAAATTCATTAGGAATTTTTTGCACTGTAATTAAAACATGCAATTACAGTGCAAAACATGTAATTCAGGCAAAGAAACAGTACCAATCAACCAATCAACATTTCTCAGACTAATAGGGATTAATTTCATCAATTAACTGTTTCATTAGCACTCGTTTCACTAGCATCCAATTAATTGTAAAATTTATTTGATTTTATGCTTTACTGGTGTCCATCGAAATGGCAACATCAAGGAAATATATTCAAATCCTAAAATTCCCTTATATGATAGTATATGATACCATTAGAGTTATCGCATATTCATTTTCATCTTGAATAATACCAGTTATCAATTATATACAAAATAAACTTTATCGTTTTAAAGAGCATAGTAATTTTTGTGCGCAATTTCAGTACGTCTCACTCATAAAATAGGTCATTAGCACCTGTACAGAGATTACCAGTAACCTTTTTAAGTGATTGCGCATCGTTTGGTGCGTAACAAAGCAGAATTCATATGAATATGTTGTTACTAATGACACTTGGACAAGCCAAGCTCGCTATGCCTTGGCTATGCGAATTTAAGTCAATTGGGAGCGTCTTTCGTTTTAATCACAGCACCATGAAGGTGAAAGTACGACTTTGCCCTGTACACATGCCATAGGTACCCGTTTATAGGGTAGGCGACCATTCACATTTCATTCATACAAGAAAAGGATGAAGACAGGATAGATAGAGTAGATGAGAGAAAGTACATCCATGGCAGAACCGGGATTCGAACCCATGACCTCCTTATCCACAGTCAGACATGCTGACCACTAGACAAGTTGAGTGGTATCTGAATATGTAATTGAGGCATGCAAAAACTAAAAATTGCCTGACAGGAGCAATTACAATTGTCTCATCATAAGAACTTACTTGCAAATCGTAACGCTGATAGAGATTCTGCACTGTAGACAATTATTATTTATAGCCTCCAGTATGACAATCGATGTTCCACATTAACTACTCGTCATCAATTGCTGCACAATGAAGTGTCCACTGGGTGTTCTATAAACTAATTACCTTTAATTCTAAATCAAAGGTATTTTCAATGATGTAATGAAAGGTTGAAATGAATTTCCAAATAGAGCATGACTGTGTATTTTCTCGTAAATCACATTCATATGGAATATAATACATATTTCTGATTTAATCGTCTTCTTCACTTTACAGATGGTTGATTTTTAATTATTTAATATTTATGTTGTGTGTAATCTCTAAAATAAATTTATTAATGCATTATTCTTTATTCTTAAAATGCATTTCCTAGCAATGTAATGCAGTCTTAGTTCTGTTATATAAAAGGTTTAATTTTGTCTAATGTGCTAACCGAAAATGGTGACAGAAGAAGGCATGTAGATTTTGAAATATCTTAGAAATTTTATTGCGTTTGACTGTTTTAGGATTGATAAAAGGAAAATAGTTTATTTCTTCCTGAACACTGAAAAATAACAATTTGTGAATTTTTATATACATACAACATAAGCATTTAAAAAAAAAGAGGAAAGAAAATCGTATTAAATGACATTTCGGCCGTGGTAGCTTAGTGGTTAGGATATCGGCCTTCCATCCGGAAGGACGGGGTTCGATTCCCAATGCCGCCAAAGACCCACCGAGTACATGCGATATACGTGCTCGTTAAATCTGTGGAATCGAAATTCCTGTGGTCGGTCGTTGAGCAGTTACCATGGGTGTAATGGTCTGGAGAAAATTTCCTCCCCCTTCAGATCAATGTCAAAATTGAGGGAGTGGATTCTCTGGTGGTGCTATCTATCGGAGGATTTAAAAAAGAGCAAAGTCGTACTTTCACTTTTATGGTGCTCTAATTAAAACGCAAGACGCTCTCTATTGACTTAATTCGCACAGCCAAAGGCATAGCGAGATTGGCTTGTCCAAGTGTCATAAGTAACAACAACAACTACAACAAATGACATTTCAATAAACATTTAAGGATTCTAGTGATGATGTTTAAGGTTCAAAATAGTGCGGATGTCTTAAATAATACTGTCATCAAAACCTGTAACTTATATTGTCATAATTTTGTTTACCTATCAAACAAATTTACCATAAATTTATTTCTTGAAATTCAATTTGAATAAACCTCCATTACCTATTTTTAATAATGTCTTTAGAATCGTCGAAGTAATTGATGCGCTTGACGTGGCATGGGTGACACATATTTTTATTTCTCGTCTACTTATAACTTGCTGTTAATTTTGTTGTAAAAAATAAAATTTTAAAACCATACAAAATATTATTTAAACTAAGTTTAAGATGACAGTATAACAAAATAAATATGACAGTTTTTCTTTCACAAAATAATATGAAAAAAATTCAATATATGACATATTTATGAATAAGTCACGTAAGCATTTGGAAAATATATGGATATCGTAACAGCAGCTAAAATTTGTCACTTACTTGTTCACTTACAAAACAAAATAACTCATCTCATAAAAGCTTATTCTGTAATTTCACCAGTGCATCATTATGTTTAGGATTTATTTAAATACTCAATTTTGAAAACGTAGAGACTTTAATTTTGCAAGCATCTTGCTTAAGAAATAATTAACAAATATGTCTTACGAGAATTAGTAATTGCTCTCATATGAGACTAATCCATCGGAATACTGCTCAGTCATTATGTCCCGAATGGCATATGAAGAATACGATGATCCTTATTTTGTTCGAAAAATGTTTCAGCTTGTCGAATTTCAGGAATGTCATAATCCTTACAGAGGATGTGTCTGTAATTTTAAATAATGGTTACCATGTGCAAATTGCTTTTCACGTGACATTAGAATGCTTGTGAATTTATCAATCCTCTTTTTCTTTGAACCAAACACTTAAAACTGAACCATGTCTGAAACAATATTGCTGAGTATAGTGAGGTCAATTATTGGAATTCGATTTTCCATTCTAAGTGAAAAGTGATTCATTGGTCCGAAATATTGTTCTCTGGAGGTATTATTCTTCAATATCTCGTTTTTAATGTCTAATGGTAAAACAACTGCTTTTGATAGATGCAGTGATGAGTGAATCGGCGTGAAATGGTGAGAGTAATATTGGATTTTGTGTAAAATCTTCACTATCTTATAGTGCGAAAATTCAATTTCTTTTGCAAGTTTGAGGAAAAATTTATAAATATGCATCTAATCATATGCAGTCGAGGAACACTAACAGTAGTGCTTCAACGAAATGTGATCCTTTCCAGATAAACCAGACTCTCTATAGCTTTGAAAAATGTGAAGCAAATATAAAACAATCAGGCATTCAATTTTATGCGCAACACTTAAGATATTTTTCTTCGTCTCTTTTATAAGATTAATTCTACAGAATCCATATAAATTGTCCATTTACAAGTATGGTATTACTTGTAAATGGACAATTTAGAAATTAAAACTTTCTTGGATCCCTCTGATGAGTCCATTTCAAATGAAACAAAATTCGGCAAGCAGTCTAAGTTTAAATTGTAACCCTAATTCGTAAAATGCAAGCATAAAGGTAAACTCTTTAACAATAAAATGATTCACTTCGATTAATTTGTTGCAATGGAGGAAAACATACAAAGTACAAACAAAACATTATGAAAATCGAATAAAATAAAACTGTTGTTGTTGTCGTGTGCCAGCTAGTTTGGCAATATGGGGTGCGCTGCTCCATTTTCCCAACTGAACCATATTTAGGTGTGGAGTCCGACTTCATCAGTACACACATGCTATAGGTACCCGTTTATAGGGTAGGCAACCATTCCCACCTCATTCATACAAGGAAAGGACAAAGACAGGATAGATAGAGAAAGTACATCCACTCCAGAACCGAGATTCGAACCCAGGACCTCCGTATCCGCAGTCAGACACGCTGACCACTAGACAAGTTGGGCGGCATAAAATGAAATTAAGTTACAAATATACAAAAAATTGATTAAATAAACGAAAGCTGACCATGCTTATGATCTGTTAATAAGTAGATTGCCTCATTTTTTTTTCCTGTCAATGACACACTTTGTGAGGTAGGTTTGGAGAAATCTGCATGTACGAGATAACTCATAGTTAGAGATAGTGACATTTTTCATCCGTTCTATTTTTCATAATTGTATCGCAATTGATTATTAATTGCATGTTTATCTTCTTTGCAACCATTTCAATGAAATGTTGCAGTCAAATAAGAAAGTTTCTTTTGAGTGAGCACAGATACGTCTTATTGCACGGTCATTGCAGAGGAAATTCTTTTATAATGAACAAATGTTTGGTAATTTTGACTGATTAGTGTAAAAAAGGTTTTTGCGATATTGAACATTTTGAGGTCAAATCGACTTTGGAATCCGTCTACATTTAGCAATTTATAACTCACAATTAAATTTAGACATATGATGCATGCAGCATCACCTTGTAAAAATGAATTTTTCTTTCGAAATGTGTCTCTATATTTGAACTTTCAAAAACCTTGCAGTATTCTGATTTTTCAGAAACCTCAAAATTTGGGCATTTTTATGTCGGAATTCATTATGAAATTGATATATTCTTATAACATCCGTATTGAGAAACAATCAAAAAAAGGAAGAGCTGCAGAAGAAATGTCTTTATTTCGTCATATTTTTAACCCCTATCAGCAGATCATATACATTTCACAATGTGTATTTCATTATTACTTTAAAACTCACAGCAATCTCAATTTATTATAAAAAATTTTCTTTTCATTTTTTTAAATATATAACAAAATACATAAATTAACTTGAAACTATGTAATTAGAATTTTATTGGGCTTAGATGTAGAATATAAATTTCATTTATGTGGGAGGGGGGGGGACTGAAAAAAAGATAGGTGGTTTTCTGGGAATAAACATGTTTTCATATTAATAATAATCTATTTTTAATTATGTACCGAGATTTTCAAACTAATTATATTTGAATAGTATATGTGCAATTTTGTGAAACTATGATATATTATTATTTATGTTATGATTGTTTTAGGATCAAATAAATTCTATCCACATATGAATACAGAATATGTTCAATAATAAATATGACAAAAAATAGCATTAATCCAACCTATTAATTATTAATTCTTTTGTTGCATATCTACATTCATTTTGTATTAAGTCCTTCGTTTTACAATTCTAAGTAAACTCGCATACTGTTAATTGATAATTACTAATCTAATGTGATCAATAATTAAAATATAGTGGTTTTAGAAACAAGTATAGATAAAAAAAATGAAGCATCATACTCACAGGAAATTATAAGCCAATATAATCAAGTTGGATTGTTTATTTATTTATTTATTTTATAAAAAGCACGCGTAGACAATAATATCCAATTATTAAAGTTATACAAAATAGTTATAAATGTAATCAATTTAATTCTTCAGGACTAAATTTTCATGAGTGATATATTGGGCTTAATAAATACCTGTTAAATTTTCTAATGGGCTAATTATTAAGAATAATTTATAACTGCATTTATAACTCAGTAAGTGTAATAACACAGAATTAAAAAAAAATTCGAGCTTCTTGGGCATTAACGCCATATTATGCAAAAACTATTATGATGAATAGATTTGAGATTTACACAAGTAGGACTAGCATTTCATTTAACAAAAAATATTGAAAGTTTCGCATCGTGTGATGGATTCTATATCTTGGACCTGAAATTTTATGAATATCCACACTGTGCATTGCATTCAGGTGAAACTTATTAATAGTTAAATTAATCATATTTATGTGCTTCAAGGCAGAAAACCTGGGAAATTGCCCTGCTGTCATATTGGCAGATTGCAATCTCAAAATAGAAACCTACCTATCATTTCAAGTTGCTAAATGATCATGATATGAAATTTAAACATTTTATTTGTCGTCTTTGAATCAATTTACTTTGTGATTTATCAATAAAAAATGTGTAGTAAAAAGACATTTTTATTTTACACACACACAAACACACATTAACATGCATGAATATATGTATATATGAGACTATTTATAGCATATTGCAACTTTCAGTTTTTAGAAATTCATTCATATCGCCATTCTTAGTCATATTCCTATATCCCAAAGGAATTTGAATAACTTCATATTTAAATGAATAAGAAATTTGGATCTATTTAAAAAAAATTTTACCAATGGGCTAAATATAATCATCATAAATGTTCACGATTCAGACATACATAATTTTAAATATTAACATTCTATTTGAATACAACAGAATGATTTTCATATATACTCGAAAATATTCCAGAACATTGATCGTATACATTTTAGTGATAAATGAAAAAAAAAATTATTGTTAAGAAACATGGTATCTAATTTTAAGTTACTTTGAGGCCCTCTCTGGGAGAGAATAGGAACCAGCCACTTCTGGTTCTTAAAAAGAATTTTTTTTATATTTTTTTATAAATCTTCCTAGACACTTTTTGTGATTTTGTATTGTTCGAAGAATGTATCTAAAGCAATTTTCATTGCAAGCTTTTTTTTTTTTTAAAGTTAAATAAAAGGAGACAACTCACAGGTATATCACGTGACACAAATTCCTCCATGCGTTAAATGATCCGTCGAAAAGTGAGGCAAAAAAAAAAAAAAAAAAGGCTGAATCGTCTGCGGGAGGGAAACGTTCCTTTGGAGGCAGGGGAAGTACGTGGAGACAGTAGGGTGAAGCAACCGTTGGCTTCTATTTTTAATCCCTGAATATTGTTAGTAGTGGACCGGACAGGGCGTCTGGCTAGTCGAAGGAGCGTCGCGAAGCCGGCTTCTCTTGGAGGAATAATCTATCAAATTAAAACAGAAGATGCAGTGAAGGGGAGGACATGTCCGTGGCTCTGGGCTCTCGTCTGCAGTGGAGACGAGGACTGGCACATCAACCTTTGCGGGTGAGACACATTTATTGTGGCTTTTTTTTTTTACTTCCTCCTGTATTCAGTCAGAAGCGCGTGAGGTGCAATGCGGGTGTTGTTTAAGATTCCACGAAGCACAATAGCAGTGCACATTCGATGATGCGCTCGTAAATTTATTTATCAAGAAAATACAGGTTATTTTATATGAAGTGAATTGCATTATCCTTGTGAGATTCAAAAACCCATTGATGTATATTTAATTCATCGAAAGACTTAACTACTTCATTATGAAGTTATCGTTTATAAATTTTACTTTTGTTCATATAAGTATACCGTCTCATTTCATTGTTTCTGTATGCTTTGGTTACTAAATTGTATATGATTGCTTTATATGAAGAAAGTACCATGTATCGATTTTTAGTTAAAAACTTTGGAATTGCGTTGTGAGTTGACCTAATTCTATGTTTAGAGGAAGCATTGATTTTTCTTAGTATTGTAATTATTAAATTATTAAATAATTCCGTAAAAATGAACACTAAGCTGATGATTATGGTGTGATTTTCTGAAGATAGTGATGAAAAATAGGAAAAAATGAATATATTTATAAATGATTTCATCATACATACAATAAATATCTTATTTGAAAAATAAATATTCTATTTCTTTGATTATAAGTAAATTTTTTATTTGTATTAAATTTTAACATGCGTTATTTTAAAAATTAATTTAGTAATTATTATTGACATCATTATTACTTATCTAGATTATATTTTGAATATAATTTATGAAAGAAACTTTATTTGTATTACATTGACGATATGAGTAATTGTTATATGTATGTATGTATGTTAGCACAAATTAAATTAATATTATAAAAAAATGATAAAATTAATTTTAGGCTTTTTGCTAACTAAACTTTCGTTGTTATTTATTCAAATGCATCAGCGTAAAATATTTTGTAAATATATGCTTTTAATGAAAACAATTATCTTCATAAGTTATTTCTTATTTAAAGAAGTAACAATATATTCTTTGAAATAAAACGAACTATAACATTAAACTATCTTTTAAAGATAATATTTTTAACTATGGAATTTGTTTTTAAAAATTTTATTTGCTTTCCACATGTATCAAATTAGCTACTACATTCTAATGATATGACATGGGTGTATAAAAAGTGAATTATCTTCTCTCTGTCTTAATTCATAACTCTAAAAATAACATTTCGAACATTTTAAAAAATGCACAAGAGTTTATACATATGTTGTCTTCAATGTTTACAAATAACATTTTAAGTAGAGATATTTCCTATGCAATCTTTATAATCTAGAAATTACATAACTTTCTGAACGATTTATTTTTATCGTTTTTATTGCATTAATGATACTGTATATCATTAAAGTAATAAAAATGATAATTAAAACGAAACATAAATATATAATAACTTATTGATTTTATATTTGAAGTCTTCTATTAATAATCTTCTTGAAAATAATAAAATTTTTATTTATATATTTTTTTGAAAAGAAAAAAAATTAAAAAGCAAAGCTTCAAATGATTTTGGAATTTCACTGTCACTTGTTTTTATTTAAGAAAACAGGAATTTGCATTCTGTCTTCGGTAAAAAAATACCTACAATTTACGTACTTAAAAATTTCTGTTCCTTTAGTTTGCATTCAAGAATTACAAGACTCTTATAAAATTATACATAGCTATTTGATACTTGATGAAGATAGTCTGGAGTAAAATTTTTGCTTTATTGTATGCGAAAGAACATTTTTAAAAATATTCAAATTTCAATATGCAAGTAAAAGAAGATGTTTGTATGCCAACATAACATAGTTATCATGTAAGAAAATCTGTTTTTATGAAATTTTAAATATTTAGTATTCTTATACATTAGCAGTTATTAAATATGAATTTCAAGAAGTTTAGGATATTGAAAAAAATTAATAATAGAGCAATATACATATATACAAACAAATATAGCAATATACATTTTAAATTTACAAAATAATCATTTTTTTTTATCTTTTGTATTCTATTTTTTAATGTATGGCAGATGTTAGGTTATTTCAAATGTACATATCTATATTTTCCAAAACAATTTATTTTATTTAACTGTTATTTATTTAATTTGTTATTTTATTTATTTTTTTAATTATACTGCGAAACATTTATAAGTACACATCTTCCCTTAGTATATAGATAAATATGGGTATAGAATATATAAAATAATCCTCAAAATGTGAGCGATTACCAGTGGACACTTCATTGTGCAGCAATTGACGTCGGGTAGTTAATGTGGACACCGATTGTCATCCTGCAGGCTATAAATTATAATTGTTTACAGTGCAGAATCTCTATCAGTGTTACGATTTGCATGTAAGTTCTTATGATGAGACAATTGTAATTGCTCCTGTCAGTCAATTTTTAGTTCTTGCATACCTCGATTACATATTCATATGCCGCCCAACTTCTCTAGTGGTCAGCATGCCTGACTGCGGATAAGGAGGTCCTGGGTTCGAATTTCGGTTCGGGCATGGATGTACTTTCTCTCTCTATCTATCCTGTCTTTGTCCTTTCCTTGTATGAATGAGGTGTGAATGGTTGCCTACCCTATAAACGGGTACCTATGCATGTGTGTAGAGCAAAGTCGTACTTTCACCTTCATGGTGCTCTGATTAAAAAATGAAAGACGCTCCCAATTGACTTAAATTCGCATTGCCAAAGGCATAGCGAGATTGGCTTGTCCATTGTCATTAGTAACAACAACAACATTCTTTCTTCTTGTGTGTGTGTTTATAAAATTGTTTAGAAACATTATGGCACTTTGATATTATGAAAAATTAATTTAAAAAAGTTTCTTTGACGTAGTGCAAAGAAAAAATATCATTCTACTTATGTTAAAAATGTTACAGGTTTAAAATAAATACTAAGCATTATAATTCAAAATTTTAAAATTTGAAAAGTTTATTACTCAAAACAATTGGAATTAAGTAAAAAGACATTTATATTCTAATTTTCGAAACTTAAATTGTATTTGTTACATTTCTTAGTTGTTTATGAATTTATAATCCTTATCCTAATTTTATTTCTTGTTTTAATTATTTTTTTTATCTTAATTGGAGATTTAATAAAAGATAGGTAAATAAATTATCCCACCTATATTGTTTGTCTTTCATGTGACATAGCTTCCGTTCTTAACTATTCCCCTTTTTATATTTATTCTTCGTTTTTTACTGCTAGGCTTAATACGTTATTGGCGAAAATCTGCATGATTTGATTATTTCGTGATAACGAAGTAAGTATTTTTTGTTTTTCCAATGCTTATAAGATGACAAAATTGTTCATATTCGAACCTTTTATGCACAGTTTTATTTATTCACTTTAATTAGTGGCATCAAATTTATTAATGGTGTACTTTTATGACCAACCTTATACTCGCGATACTTACATATATATTTTAATAGGAAATGCAATCTATTTAGAGATATCTTTCACTATATACTCAATAATAAAAGTATTAAGTTGACAGTCTAATTATAGAAACGTATAAAATAATTTTGTTTGATTGAACCATCCAAACTGATATAAAATAAAAAATATTGAGTTAATCAATATGAATTTAATTAAACTCTCGCTTGAAACCTATAGTCTAAAATTTAAAAGGTCTCCGCGCGCGATTATGTTCGTAAATGATTGTTCCGGATAGCGTATAAAAATATAAAATCATCATAGTATTTTAACAAAACATAAAGTAGTTTTACGTGCAAGGTTTTCAGTTAATATTTCTATGATGAAAAGATGGTGGAGTTAAAGATTTAGATTCATTTGACTCTAAGTTTCATATATAATCCATGATTTAAATACGGTTTTCAAACTTAATTTGATTAAACTTAAACTTTTTTTATTTTTTTACATCTAAAAAAGGGCATTAAACTATATGCCCATTTTCCTTTTTGAATGGAATTATTTTTCAATGAATAAAAATGAAACCGTTTTTTTTTTATTAAATAATTACTTATAGTAGCATACAATTTCATGGCATTGTTTCGTTTTAATTTAGCTTTTTGCCAATACCAATAAAGAGGTGATGGAATTTAAAAAGTATTCCCATTCAGTTTAATGTAAGAGACATTGCATAGTACATTTGTCTTAAAAGAAAATTTATAGAAATGTTACATTTTATTCTATAATTTAATTATAGTGTTTTAATTCTTATTTATTAAAAAATTGAAAAATTTAAAAATATTAAAATTAAGACCTACATATGTTTCAAATACAACTCTAAAACCCTTAATTTGTCAGTTTAATGCTGTTTATATTTATTACTTAGAAATTTATTAATAATAATAATTATTTTTTTAAGTACGGGCAGCTTATATATACGTTGTCTTAAATTTGTATGCAAATAAAACTATAAATAGAGATGTATTTCTTATGTAGTCTTTGTAATTTAGAAATTATATATTTTTCTGAACAATTTATTATCATTTTTATTATATTAATGATATAGTGTTAAGTTACTGCTTCAAAATCTAATGATCTATGACTGATGTTTTAGATCTTTATTATTTTAATAAATTTTAATAATGTTTCATTTGATTATTAGTCCAAATAAATAATTGTTATCTAAATAATGTGAATATAATTATTTCGTACACAATTTCTGTACTGTAATATTTGTGTTTCTGTTAAATTAATTTCCCTCTTGTGAAAAAAAAGCAATTTTTTACATATTTAATTCTTATATTCTTATGTGTGAAAAGCTTATTTAAATTAAAGCTAGATAAAGATATATACATAAGACTTTTTTAATAATTATTTGGTAATTTATACCTTATTATTATTTTTAATACGCATTTGTTATGTGAAATGAGCTTCAACTCGAAATATTAAGTGTTAAAATTTTCATTTCTTTTTCTATATTTAAATGCAAAATTTATCATTTTATAACTAAAAAGCAAAATAGTATTAAAAAAAATCATGAATTAATTTATCAATTTTTGTGAACATATTCTCTACTATAGCTGAGTTTTAAAATTATTAAAAGGCACTGTAATCTAAGCAATGAAACGGAACTAAATGGTTGGAAAATATTTTAAATTTCAAATTTTGTACATATTTTTCGTTCATTTTACTCCCATAGGAAAAATTAGGTTGGAAAATCAATGAAAAATGTATTTTCGGGGAATAGTAAAACCTTTCAGCCTTTCACAGTTGCTTGAGAAAAGTCTAGAAAATATTGCAAATAGATAAGGAATATTTCTTGCATTTTTTCTTCGTGTGTTCTATTAATAATAAAGAAAATATAATGTAAGCAATTCTTATAGTCTGAGTTATAGTTTCTTTTTTTTATATTGTTCTAAATGCAAAAAACGAAAAACGGCACGTGAAAGTTCAATTTCGTCCAGTGAATTATTCGCTCTCAATTTACACGCTCTTCGAAAAATTCGCAGACGATCGAATAAGGCTTCGGGATTATTGTCTGCGCAGTTATAGTTAAGTACTTCATACATTTACATTTTCAAATACAATGATGGAATTTCTTGCTTACAGGAATATTTACGAGCGAGACTCATTAAATTAAGAAAACATTCTTATTATTCCCTCTAGTTAAAAAATTTAAAATAAAATTAAGCGAACAAGCAACTCCACTTATATTTCTCATGCGTACATCAGTTACGATATCATTGTTTGAAAGCTGTTACTCATAGTAACGTCTCCCATGAGAATACAAAAATTAAAATTTACGCAGTTCTTGGAATAAAAACAACGTCGGCTAACTCTTATAATTATTGATTTTAATATCCACAATAGTAGACCACAACACAAGAATAGTTAAAAAATTATACAAAATAGGGCAGAATATATAATTTACATTTTAATATTATAATGATTATTTATGATCTCTTCTTCTTAGTTGGGTTTGTATGTCATTCGGTACCTCTCATTTTGTACTATTAACTCCAAACTTAATGTTTCCTAGTTCCAGTTGCTCGGATCACCTACTTTATTAATAAAGTCCGATAGCCCTTTAATGGAGTCTAGGTGTAACTCTCTAGTATGGATGATGCCTAAAGAAGTTAATCTAGGGAGGGCAAGAGCCTCGCATTCGTAAATGATATTCTTGGCCGTTTCCTCTTGCGTATGACATTTCCTGCAGATAGGGTCTTGCTGAAACAGTCCCATTTTATGGAGGTGTTTTCTGAAATAGTAGTGCCGGGGCCATCGAGAACTTGTTTCTTGGTGAGAGAAATATGTTCGCGACGGCCCCGGTAGTGCCCAGTTATGAAGCCTACGATTAAATGTATCTTCTGCCTAGAGCATCTTAGAATTTCTGAGGCAATCTTCGCTGATGATCCACAGATCATACTTTTAGCGTTGGTTTGACCAGGAGTGTTAGCCAAGCTTAATGCATCTACCGTTTTTCCCATTTAAGAACATTGGTTTTTGCGGTCATCAAATTGATCCCACAAAAAGGTTCTGCACCGATGGGAACAAAAGATGATCCTTGTTTAGCAAGTTCATCAGCCCTTTCATCGATATCTTTGTGGCCTGACGTCCATACAAGGATCACCTTGTAAGTTGTTTGTTGTTTGTTTGTACTTTGTTTCTAATGTTGATTGTTTCTAATTGCACCTTGTTTCTAATTGCCAGTTCTGTAAGAAGGTTTTTACATTGCAAAATCTTTTTAGGTTTGATATCATCTATGATACTATGAAATATATTTTACATGCATTTTATCTAATAAATATGAAAACATATTGTATAAAATATGTTTAGATAATTTAATATTATTTTTCATTTACGCACACAGAAACGCTTATTAAATAAATGTTTTAAGTTAAATAATCTCAGTTAAGAAAATAAAAATAAGAAATTACTTAAGGAATATAAAGAGTCCATTATTATCTTAAATTTTAAAGATATTGGGAAATTTCAAAGTTTCTAATAATATTTATACCGTTCTTAAATATACATAAATTTGAGAATTGTGCTAATTTAAAATAAAGGATTTTGAAGAAGTTGTGTAAGAAGCCAAATCTTTGAATTTATGTGAATGAATAGAATTCTATGTTTCTTTGTACTTTTTTAGCTTTAAAAAATAGATGAATTAATTTTATCAGATACTTGTTGTACGTTTACAATTGCTACTATTAAAATTTTTATTTTTTCCCCAATTTTTACAGAACACGATTACTTATCTCATAAGATAATTTATTAAGTGAATCGATGCGTCTAAGTATAATGTAACAGTGACAAGATGTATGAAAATTAAGCAATCTTAAATCTAAATACCAAGGGAACAATAAATTATTTTAGAATGATATTACGGATATTGTATTGGAATTCAGTGAAATTACAAGTACTAACAAGATCTGTCTGTTTAATACACTTATTTAGTTTTATCGGGCCGCCCAACTTGTCTAGTGGTCAACGTGCCTGACTGTGGATAAGGAGGTCCTGGGTTCGAATCCCGGTTCGGGCATGGATGTACTTTCTTTCTCTATCTATCCTGTCTTTGTCCTTTCCTTGTATGAATGGTTGCCTACCGTATAAACGGGTACCTATGGCGTGTGAGTAGAGCAAAGTCGGACTTTCACTTCATGGTGCTCTGATTAAAACGAAAGACGCTCCCAATTGACTTAAATTCGCATTGCCAAGGCATAGCGAGCTTGGCTTGTCCAAGTGTCATTAGTAACAACAACAACAGTTTTATCGGAAAAGATCACCATGATAAGATAGTGTTCCTAGGAGTGGAAAGTTCTTGATTCTGTTGCAGTCACTGTTGCACAACGAGGGATAGGTATTGTGTTTCTGCATTTTGCATAAATCTCTCGGAATAGGTGTTTTGGAGTTTTCTTGGTTTCCTCCCTTGTTACTCTTATATGTGGTCCATTATCAATGAAAAATCCACCTTAAAAGCAATAACATGCTCTGGATGTTATTAAGCCTTATAATAACCTTCACCTAATTGACTATCTTCTACGCATTGTCAAAAGCGTCCCAGAACACCTATTATGGGAGATAATTTTTTAATAAATTCCGCATTGAAAAAAAGATGGCAAATAATTTGTTAAAGATGCATAGCGGCGGCTTGTTCGCGAAAAAATTTATGTTTTGTCAGCTTTTAACTTCTATTCTTTGAGTCGCAAGGTTGTTAAACTTTTTGTCGGCAACAAAATTCTTGAAAAGGCTGACTGACATTATATTTTCTTACAAATGAATCGATATTCAACTTGGAGAGCTATTCTGGTTATTTATTCAAATGAGAGATCTTTAGGAGATATTATAAAGTTTGAGAACAAAATTCTTTTGATTATATAAGTTTATTGGAGTGGGATATAATGATGAATAGTTGCTCACTCTTGCATGAAAAAGATAAAATTCTTTTCTTATGGAATTAATTTTTAAAATGGGAAAAAATGAATTACTTTCATAAATAAATGACATGTTACAAGAATGATTACCATTTTGTTTTCATATTTTTGAAGATATCCGGATTTGCTTTTCATTGTGACATTCTTAATAGTTTTGGTTTCTTTGTTACATGTCTAAAAACCTTAAATGAACTTTTTTGATTTCCAGAAAAATAAGCTTTTTATTGTGAAATACCAGGAATGAAATTTGGTTGGATTTTTTTTTTATAAATTTAAATAAATACCAAATTTAGAAAGCTTCGTAGAAATTTGTCTTTAAAATAATATTTAGTACATTTAGTCACAGTAAAACTTTTGCCCTTTTTTGGTTTCTATATATATATATATATATATATATATATTGAAACGCATAGTTATTACAAAACTGGATATTCAATAAGGGATAGCAATACATGTTATTTTTAGAAATGTTATTTTTGTTATTGTTATTTGTTAAGAAAATTTCTGAGGAAATCTTTAGACCTATAAAACAAAAAATGATTTGTAAAAAATTTTATTTTACCACGAAATCTATAAAATATTTATGCATGGCGAAAAGGATATTGCATAAAATAATCGAAGCGTCCAATATTTGATTACTGTGTCATATATATAGATCATACAATGATATATTTCCTATCAACAAGTAATATGTGTGAGAATAGAGGGAATACGTTTGAGAGGAAGACTATACTCGCTGGTGGTTGGATGATGTTGAAACATATCTGCAACAAACTGGAGTCAAAGGTTACTGCTTCCTTATTGTACAAGATGGGGAAAATTTGTCGAAACAGTTTGGCCCAAAACATATTGTAATGATGAACTAAAAAGATTGAGAACAAGAAATAAGTTATAATAGATTAAAAATCAGAACATATTTATAGATATATAAAAGGATGATTAAAGCATTTTGAAGATTATACACTGATTTAAAATAATTTCTTATTTTTGAGAATATTTTCTATCTTTAAGTTAAAACGATGTATAAAATTACAATAACGCAAATGAAATTTAGTCGGTGAAAAGTAATTAAAAAAATCTAAATTAAGATATAATTATGTATGTCGCACGTGTATTTCTGAAATGTTCTTGAAAAATCTTCGTTTAAAAAGTTATTATCTCTCTCTGTAAGAAAAATATCGTCTACTTATCTACTAAATTTGGTTCAAATTTCATAGTTATATGCTCGTTTGTGCTATCTGGCACAAACAATCATATAACATTATATTCAACAAGCCAAATTCAATAATTTGAATGTATTCTCACGTTGCCGTTCCAGTTTCTATACACTTTAAATACTGAGTTCAGTTCTAATCAGCTTTCGTGAACAGAAAGTAACCGTAGAACGACCAAGTACTCAAATTTTCATCTGTGTCACATTCTTCTTTCAATTTTAAACTTAATTTTTCAATTTTCCTAATTTAAAAAAAAATAGTTTTTCATCTCCTTTGTCAAGTACCTGTATGTACAATGAGTTAAATTGATAGTTATTTGTTTTCCCTATCAATTATATTTTACCATTGTCACATTACATGCCATTTTTTAACACTATAAAATTAAGAAAACATTACAACTGCAGTGTTCGTCGGCCCGGCCCAAACTACTAGACAATTCTCCAGGGAAATTCGGAGAATCCGGTGCCCGGAGAAAACTTCATTAATTCACGGAGATGAAATAATGACGTCATGTCATGTGACTATGTGACGTCATTATTCAATTGAACCAATGAAACTATTTACATCATATTGAATTATTGAAATACACTTTGACTGATGGGCAATATTAGTTTTGTGAAATTATGACTGTTTATTTATCGAGACATCTCGTGTATGTATATATATTGAAACTCAGAATGTGTTATTTCTTGACATTTTTTTATATTTTGATTATTTTTTTGAAAATATGGAAAATTATTATTATTCAACAAAACTATTTCATAATCTAATTGTTATAAATCTAATGTATATTTCATAATCTAAATTTAATCAAACTCATTGAATTACATCACTGTATTGAATATGATATAATTATATTTTTAAAATAAATATCCGGGATAATTTTTTTATAATAACTATAAATCTTTAAATAAAAATAACTATAAGTCTTTAAATAAATGGCAAGCACATTAGCAACACAATTTAAATAGTATTAAAATATTTTTCATGTAAATTATTTTATGGAAAAAAAACATATACTAATGCATTTCTGAATCTTTAAACATCTAATCTCATTTTGCAATGATAAATAATTTTTTACTAAATTTATATATACTATATTTTTAGCTGTATAATAAAAAATAAATGGTAGTTACAAATACTGACTTCAATAAATGCTTTCTAAGACTTTAATCCTCAATCAAAAAATGTTTACATTATTGTATCTTTATATATAAACTTAATTTGGCTTAGCAATATATACATAAATTATTAACAAATATTACTTAAATTCCAAATTTTTTAAAAATTTAATATTGAATTTATTTTATTAAAAATCTATTACACCTAAACAATCTCAGCAATATAAAATATGTAGAAAAATTACTGTTTCAGTTATATATATTAAATAAAAGAATCAATGTTTTCAATAATATTTAATACAGTATATTTAAATGCAGAATATGTTCTTTTCTGTGTATTTTATCAAAATTAATTAAAAGATATATTTAAATATAAAAAAATAAGATTTTAAATTTCAATTTCTTTCTTTCTCATAAAAAAATCCACGTTTAATATTAATACAAATTATAACCCATCTCAGATTTTTCAAATGTTTTTTGAAATATATGACTTGTTTCCTAGAATAGAACATTTTTTTATATTTGTCAAAATAAGTACTATCTTTTGAATCTCACATATATCTTCGATCTTTTCAATTTCATAAAATTAATAAATATTCTAAAATTTTATAAAAAACTTTAATTTTCTATTTAAAATATTTTTTATTTAAAATATGAATTTTCTTTATTTTATCAACATTAATAAATAATTTAATTTTTAATAAATAATTTAATAAAAAGGTAATATTTAATATTCAAAAATTAATTTAATGATCTTTGCGAAGAATTTTCATGAATTAATCTTCATCATAAAAATTTTGATAAAAGTTAATCGCAAGCATAATCACATATCTCAAAGTAGAACACACGAGAAACTGCTTAGCTTTCACTTTAATGCGTACTCATTATATAAGCAAACATATCGCTCAATAGCAGTGCAAGTGTAATTAACTGCCTATTATTTTAGTTGTGAAACGCGTATTTTACCTCAAGACATTATTGATAAGACCTTATAACCGTTGCATATAAAATTGTAACCAACTTCAATTTATTTTATCTAAATCATCTTTTGTGAAATTGATTCCTAATGACTATAAATCACGTTTTCTAATATTTAAACTATTTCTTTTCCACATTCTTATATAATATGATGAATACATATTGGAACAAAAAATTTTTTGGTTGGAAAACGCGCTGCAAATAAAAGAGTAATGTTGATAATAATCAGAAAAACTTCCGAGCAATTGTAAGTTTGCAAATATATAAAAGCATGGTAATTAGCGAAATTCAATTAAGTTCAAATAATGCCGAGCGGATGTAGATTGTATTAGTATATACTTATAAAAATGAATAATTATTAAAAAGTGGTTAGTCTAGTACTGAAATACGGTACTGGGAAAAGAATTTATAATAATGAAAATATAAAATTATAATAATTTTTAAATGCATTTTGTATGTAATATATTAAAAATGGATTTAAAAATATGGAAAGAAATATTCAATATGTTGCAGTTGCAATAGAATTTTATCATTACTTGTATGAATAAAGGAAAAGAACTTCATTTTACAAAATATATTTCAGCAGATTTTTTTTCCTTTGGTACCTCTGGAACTCTCCACATACCAAGCAATTTAGTAAACTGCTTAGAAATATGTATATTGAATTTCGTTTAAATTTATCGAGAGGAATGAAATTGCTTACTGTTCAAATCAGACTTTTAATTTTACATTTATGTGTATATGATTCGATTTTTTGTGGTGATATTAAGTTAAACTTAATATCACCAAAAAAATTAAAACAATTTTTTTTTACAATTTTAAAATTATGAAGTCATCGGTTCTTATGAATTTTATGATAGACTCCTATTGTTATTTTCAATCTCTTAACATTGAAGAAATTTATATTTACTCATCTTTTTGCTTGTAGTTTCTGTTTTTTAACAATCAATTTTGTTTGCTCATCTACTGTCTCCGTAATCTTAAATACATTAGTATTGAAATTTAATTCCTCAACTTATTACAGCAGCAAGCGTTTAAAATATTTGGTATTTTGTGCTTACCTATAATAATTTGGTTAAAGGCTCGAGCAGGGGTTGTCTAATAAATATATATTTAAGACTACTAATTGTAGATCTAATTCAGCGGGTTCAGTAACACTAATGAATTATGATTCAAACACAAACTTATCACGAGTTTCAATTGCAACATATACAAAATACTTAAATTTACTTCCATTTCGTTCTTTCATGTGCTTGACTTCTCTCTATCGAAGACATCATATGCCTACCAGAATGCCACTGAAAATGAGGCACAAAATCATTCTCAAGTCACAGACAAGAATATGCCGGAAATATCGAAACAAAGTTTAAACAATTCTTCAGACAAATGCCAATAAGAAATAAAAAAATCTTTGTTTATATCGTATTCTCTTCTACCTAATGAGTAAATCTTTTTTTGATCATTGGCGCTTAGCCAGTTTGCTCCACAATCCTCGAAGATTTCTGGCAAAAGACAATAAGTATCCGGGTTCTCTTGATATAGAAAGAGTTTAAAGTTCAACAACTGTCCATTTTTTTATATAAAATATGTTTTTATTTATATCGATTACTGTACTTTTTTATATTATATCTATTTTATAATTAATGTACCAATTAATTAAATAATATGATTTTGTATTAGTCTTAGATAAATTATTTTAATGGTGCATCGTAAATTTCATATTGCCGAAGTTACCTCTATTTTTTGAGACACTTTTTTCCCTTCTTATAAACTGGGTTGGGTTTATCTCATTCAGTTCTTATAAGATAAATCCTCATAATCAATCACTATATTAAAATAATCTCCCACAATATATGAGTGTGTATATAAATGTGTATCAGAATAAAATTGGAAGAGTTATAATACTTGAGGTTGAGTTTTAAATATACCATTCATGTATGACATCATCTGACGCTTAAATCAAAGTTAAATCATTATTTATATATAAAATGAAGCACAATTTGTGAAAATTGATAATACAAATAAAACAAAACTTTGCAATTCAAAGATTAAGAAATTAATTAGCATAGAGACCACGTGTTCATCAAGAGGGATATGGTCGACTATTTCAAATGAAACAAGCACCATTTTCTGCCATGCACGAAGGACAAAGGTCTAAAAATTTTCTTGCAATTCTCCCAAATAGTTCATTTAGCTAAAAAAAGGTGCATAAGATTATATCATGAAATCATCTAATTGAACAGTATATTAAAGCAATGTACACAAATCCAAAGTAGAAAAAGAAAATTTCAAAGCAGTATAGTAAATAATATATCAAAGCAATTTACACAAATCTAAAATAAAAAATATTATTATTCTTTTTTTAACTTATGTACAATCTTCAGGAGAATTGCACGAAGATTTTTAGAGCTATCAATTCAAAATCCAATCGGCCAATAACCGATATTAAAACAGCACCAACATTACAATAACAACCGTTTACTAATTTTGAAAATAATGCGATCTTGATGATGAAAAATATAACAAACTAGCAACTTTGTATTTAATTCCCTTTCATAAATTGATGTACCTTAAACTTAGTACAACAGTTAGAGTGCCCCTGTCTCACTTGAGTATCGTTGATCTAAAACATCTAAATAAACCTGAAAAAATAATGGCTTAATATATCAAGTTCGTCTAAAGCAAATTGTAGTTTATAAAAAAATTGATGACGGAATATTTTATGTGCATTTGATTGTAACTCGTTTCATTGAAAAAGTTCATTTTGATAATTTTCTTGCCGAATTGATAACGTAATCTTCAAGAACATAATAATCTTTGCTACGAAAAAGGGGAACCTTGTTCATCAGCATGTTCTTTGAATTCTTTTATTGCTTAATGAATCTGAGCAAGAACCGATTGCTCCAGGATACATAAATATGACATTCACTTAATGAAATTATGATTGCGCGGGTATTTTTTTTTTTGAGAATTTTTTTTACCTGAATAAATCAAAACTGTTGGCAATGCTACTGGCATCTTTGAACGCTAATTTCGTATACTTTAATATTAGTAAAATGAGAAGGTTCTTCGATGATTTAGAGTTTGTTAGTATGCAAGATCTGGTATCATATTTTTTGTTTTTAATGCCCGGCAATTACCAGGATATTCCATTTTTCAGCACTACAGGGGGTGGGTTGAAATGGTGGCAATTTATATAACTGGGCATCTAATGAGTTGTGCCATTGTTGCCTCTGATCATAAATTCCTATCTTGATAATAAATTTATCAATTTCTCTTGTATAACAAAAATTTGGCAATATTTACTTTTTAGAAATTGAGATGTTTCAAAATATTGAACTTTCTAGAAGTAAGCGATCCATTCCATCACTCATAAATATGGAATTCCAATGTCAAATGATGTAACGGCTTCAAATACTTATATACACGGTATTATATCGCTTGCAAATCATGAAGCGCTAGAAAAAAATTAAATGTAAATAATATGCTCCATAAATTAATTAGAGGAAAAAAGAATTTACGACTTCACATTCAACAGAAAAAAAAGCGTAAGCGCTCTCTAAATTAAAACTAACATTATTATATTGTTTATGCTGATATTATGAATAGCTAAGAAACATGTAAATTAGAATTGTGACTTTAAAATTGAGACATTTTCATATTAATTAATTCATGTATATTCATTAATGTATATTGGTCACATATTTACTTGTTAGAATTTATTATAGTTTGCTATTATGAGTATTTGTAAAAAAAATGCTTAACGCATTTAAATTTTTTCTTAATATTTTATGCTAAAAATGTGACGAATTTTGATAAAATATAAAAATGTTGTGGATATGCGAGAAATATTATTTATTGGTGAAAATCATGTTTGAAAGAGTTGAATATGATATTTTCAGTTACTTATGTAAAAAATGTCATCGTTATAATGGTAGATATTTAAATTATATAATTTGTTTGAGAAATACAATCATGTATATCGCAAAGCTGAAAATGTAAAGCAGCTCTAAATTTGGATTTAAAATAACTATCATTAAAATATATTATTTCAATTTGTATATTAATTCCAAAATTTTCCTTCAAAGCCAAAAATGCGACTAAACAAAATCTTTAATTTAAATCGATATTTAGAAATATTTCTAAATATCATTGGACATATTTTCATTTCTTAAGGTTCTGGGACTCTCAGAATATCAAATAGCATCATGACAATTGAGATTAATATTATTGTGCTACTTGTGCATATTATTACCCCTATTAAAACTAAATTACTATAAAATGGAATATTTATATAATATAAAAATTTCTTTTTCGGAATATATATATGTATGTACAATTATTCGGATTATATCTATTTTAAAATATATAATATCGGGTGAAATTTGTGTTGCTGCGTTTAGCAAATAATTATAACTATATTGTATAAATAAAAGATATTTATTGAAAATGTGAAGTCTGTAAAATATATGTTTTATTTAAAAAAATTAATATTAAAAATTTTTCAAAATAAAGAAAATTTTATATTACATTTTTGTTGTTGTCATGTGTCAGCTAGGCTGCCATTATGGGGTGCGCTATTCCAATTGAACCATATTTTTGGTCCATATCTTCTTCTTCTACTTCTTCTTAGAGTTGGGTTTGTATTATATTGTGCACCTCTGCTTTTATCAGCATTTTGTACTATTAATTCCAAACCCAATGTTTCCTAGTTCCAGTTGCTCGGGTCACCCACTTTATTAATAAAGTTCGATAACCCTTTAATGGAGTCTAAGTATAACTCTCTAGTATGGATGAGGCCTAAAGAAGTTGATCTAGGGAGGGCAAGAGCCTTGCATTCGTAAATGACATGCTTTGCCGTTTCCTTTTGTGTATGACATTTCCTGCAGATAGGGTCTTGCTGAAACAGTCCCATTTTATGGAGGTATTTTCTGAGGTAGTAGTGCCCAGTTATGAAGCCTACGATTAAACGTATCTTCTGCCTAGAGCATCTTAGAATTTCAGAGGCAATCCTCGCTGATGATAGCCCTTTAATGGAGTCTAGGTGTAACTCTCTAGTATGGATGATGCCTAAAGAAGTTAATCTAGGGAGGGCAAGGGCCTCGCATTCGTAATGGTCCATATCTTTGAGCAAACACCTTTAAATTTAAAAAATAAATAATAATGTCTTTATATTTTTGAAGTGACCGAGAAGTTTAATTATCAATTATTCATTAGAATAATTTATGAAAAATATCTGATAAATTAACTCAACTTTTGATATTACTGAAAATAAATATTGAATAATTATATCTGATACCACGTTTGTTCTTTCGCAATTGTGCATTTGTTCAATTTGGATGCTTACGCTAGGGCAATAACTATAATGGTCTCGGTCACATCCAAAGACGAGCTTGGAATCAATACCACGAATTTTTAAACCAACCTATGAGACAAATTTAAATCCGATTCTTTTTCACTAAACTTTCCTTCAGCTTTTTAAACGTTCTTATTTGGAATCACGCGGCATAATGTACACTCTAAAGTTTTTCTGATCGATTTGGCAACACAGTCAGATGAACAGTCTGTTGAAGTAGAAACAATAAGATGTAAAATAATTAAGTCCTGTTGAAATTGTAGTGTGTAAACTTACTTTCGAGTCATAAATATTAGTACTAAACATTCAGTGCTTCCACTCTTCAAATAATTAAAATCAAATATGATCTTTTATCAAAACATTCCATTGAATTATGGAAGAAGGAAGTATCAATATATAATTTAGTCAGCTATATTTCTTTTTAGAAAAATTGATGTGAATGTCTTGTGACTAGTCACTGCTGATTACACAACGCTGGAACACAGGTGTCACCTGTAGCTGTGAGCAGCTGTCTTTGTATGTGCCACGGAATATTCTTCGTCACACTTTTCTGAACACGTGGTTACCTCATGCACATCGTTTTCTTCCATCGATACAAACAGAAACAATTTTACTTTGTTCGATTAAAACATGAATAAGAGTTTTTCCTGATAATTTATTCGGAAAATCATTAGATATTTTTTTCTTTCCACCCATGCATAATTTAATCAATTTTCCTCAATTATTTTTTTAAAATATTTATCATAGACTATTTACTAATTTTGATTACTATTTTCGGTTTTTTGGCGCCATTATTCATTTTAAGTAGTTTGTGCATTTACAAACCGAGCAAGTTCGTAATGTTCTTAATCTGATGAATTAATTTTTATAGAGATACAAGAAGAATTTCCGATAATCTGCAGAATTGAATAGCGCGACTATCGCGGCTACAATAAATTTGTGGGTAATCCACAAAAATTTTAAATAAACGAAACAAATTAGCATAAATATGCATTTAAAAAAATTATTCTCGCAATAGATAACTTGAACATACTTCTTACTTGAGGAATAATAAAATTACTAGCTTCTTACAAACTTATAGTAATCAGAAAATCTACCAAAAGTTTGTTTATTTTTTGCATTGAAACTTTTTTTATTAGGGACTAAAGTGTTTTTGGAGTTTATATGTTGCGAATTATCCGCGTAAAGCAGATAAACCGCTCACGGATAATTGGATATTTAGTGTATATAAATATTTTTTTCCCGAAAATCACGATTTGTTGCATCATCCAATGGAGGGTGAGACACTCATTTAAAATCGCCTTTCACTCACTGTTGTGATAGCAATAACAGCTGAGCTAGCTTCGTAGTCGTCATGACCTGTATCTGAATGTTTGCGAAGTCTGATCTTTCTGCATTATGGAAAAGCGAGAAACACCGCTGGTAATTTAATTGGAGATACCAATGGTTAATAGTAGTGATGTTAATGATTAATAATAGTCTACCAAATGCTGCCTTAAAATACTGTTTTTCTCAATTCTGAATGTTATCTATACGAGACATTTACATAATCGTCATTCATTATTGATAGCTAATTCTATTCAATTCATTAAATTATGCAAATGTTGCACTATTTTGTTAACAGCATTTGTGTAGTTTTAAAATTCTCCACATCACACACAAATCTTAAAAAACTTTCCTTCTTTTCAAATAGTTAAACCGATAGATACGTTTTATAAGAATAATTTAGTGAACCTTATTTCGGAAGTTTTACAGTTTTTGAGATTTTATTTATATTATATCCAATTATAGCAGTTTTTTGTATAGATTAAGCACTTATTTTAATTAAAAGTTTTTAAACGCAATAAAAAAATCAAATAAAAATGTAACTTAAACTTCAATGATTGTTGTTTTACATTATCATCAAATTTTTCACCACTTACCCCTTTTAAAAATTTAGTTGACTTATAGATAATGAATCAAAATAGTAAATAAGTTTTCAAACATAGAAAAAATTCAGTAAATCATAATATATCAGATTTATATTTATCAATTTGGGCAGTATTTGTTGGAAAATAATGCACTTATTCATTACATATTAATCTATAATAAAAGAAAAAAATTTTTTTAGAGAAAGCTAGCTTTCTCAAAACTGTAAAATTTGTGAATAATTATCAATAACGTTTCAAAACGAATAAAATAATGCTATGAGTGAGTAAAATATTATACAAGTAACATATATATTTTTAATTAAAGTTATCCTGGATTAAAGTCTTGTTTCATATTCTCTATTTGTGGATGTGAACTGATTTTAATATCGATTTATTTAAAAATATTCGGAATTAATCAGGACCCGACTTTGCCTAGTTGGAACTCAGGGCAAAAACTTCTTTAGGAAACCCTCTGCTTCACGACAACAAACTTTCTGTTCGACTGACAATGTAAAATACCCCCCTGATGTGGGGTCCCGGCGGAACTGCCCCTTACACCCCTGTATTAGTCAGGCTCTGGAGTTATATATATATATATATATATATATATATATATATATATATATATATATATATATATATATACATCAGTTTCCTTTTATATAGATTTTTGCTTTTTGTTCTTAATTTTACTTTCTTATTTAAGGTATAATTAATCGAATTAAATATTAAGATATTAATGAATTAGCATTCTCTTCAAATTGATAGTTTATTTTACAATATTTTAAAAAACACAATTCGATGATTAAAAAATTAATGGTTCTGTAGCATTAAGTAAAATATTTGATTAATCAATGCAGTAACGTATAATTTCAACAAAAGTTTTGAGAGAGTTTATGTATATTTCTAAACTATATATAAACTGTATCAATTTCCAATAAATTTAGAGCGAAAATTCATATATAATGAGAAAAGTTATTAAAATCAATTTTCATTACTGCTTCATATAAATGATTTTGTACGAAAAGTGAAAAAACTCTTTTGTGTACAATATTTTCGTAAAATAAATTTTTATGATAAAATTAATACAAAATTAATAAACATTTGTTCTGATACTTTAAGTGGTCATGAAATCTACTTATTCCATTAGATTGATACTTAAATCTAATGATGAAAGATGATAAAATATTTTCATTTTTCATATGATATATTTAATATCTTATTTCATGATGAATTTAAGAATAACCTATAAAAATTATTTATTTTTCATTTTGAATAATTACTCCATATTTTATGTTGATTGATTTAATATTCAGCAATACTTTTGATCGAATATATTGACCCTATAAAAAAGATATTATGAAAGACAAAAAGATTTCCTACATTAATCGACTTATAATTCAAATATATTACTAACAGAAGAGAATTCATTTTCCTACATACGAAAATGTAAAGAAATTATTTTGACGGATTTATAGATTCGTATAATATTAATAATTTAAAAAATTGCACTTTTTGATATAGAAAAGATATTTGATATTTTTGATTAAGAATATTGTAAAATTCTTTCTATAAATATTGATATGATTGTCACTTGTAAAGTTAAACTAAACGATTATATTTCTTGACATAAAAAGATAAAAGAATATGTCATGTAATATTGATTTAAAAAATGTATTAATCTTAGTAAAAAAAATCCAGTAAAATTCTTTTTAATAATGTTTAACCTTCCATTATAATATTGATTTTCAAGATTACATTATTGACCGATGTAAGTAATAACTAGTTCCTTCATTAATTACATTTATTTGCCATTGTATGTTAGTTTAAGGGAGTATATCGACTAATGGAAAAAGAACACGTTAATTATTTCTAATTTTATTTGATTTAATTTCTTATTTTAATGTTGATTTAAATGAATATATTCACGATGACCTTTTGCATGCGAAATTAACTTTCGTTTAATCATACTTTTTTTGTTAACGATCGTATATTGATTATAGCTTTCAGTTTAAAACGGTATCCAAACCATCTTAGACATTCTTGCCATAAATAAAGAATACAGGATTTTCTAAATATCCTATATTATAATTTATATAATATTTGACTATTCTGTCACCAGCTCAACCATACTGAGTATAAGAAAGGGCTGATGAAATGTTTCTGGTTAAAAGTAAATGAATGCTTAATCACAAGAAAAAAGAAAACCAGAAGTATAGAAAGATGAATGCAAGACAAATAGATTGCTTTAGATCAATTTTTGATAAAGATGAAATTACAGAAATTATTCATTTGAAATTAAAAAAAGAAAATAATATTATTATTGTTATAATATTAATTTTAAATGGAACAAATAAAACTAGTTTATCTATTAAATAGTTTAAATTTTTATTATTTTTGTATAAGCGGAATTTAAAATTAAAAAAAAAAAATCATCATTGCTACATACATAAAATGTGTAATAAATATTGCATTTATTGAACCCTATAAACTGTGCTGTAACTGACTAAATTAAGTTGAAACATATTTTGCTGAAGACAACTTATGGCTAATTGCTCCATAACATTTAAAATACTTTTTTTTGTTTCTTTCATTTTTTTTACAATATTTCTGGAAAGTTTATCGAAAAAAATATCTTTACCTTATTTACATTGACAATAAGGAAATAAATTAAAGTAAATATTTTTGAAATGAAAAAAAAATGGTCTATAAAATGAAGTCAATATAGTTCTTGATTTGTGAGACGCTAAATTAAGAATTCTTTAATTTTATTCCATATAAAAACGCCGTCTTACTAACGAAAGGATTTTCTGCGAACTGGAGAACAAAGAAAAGTTTATTTATCATTATTCTGACATTTTAGTGCCAAAATGGTATATCACTAAAAGTTTTTACTATCATTCTAACTACAGTCATAAAATTATATGTGACGAAGAAAAGCAGTCAAAGTTCTGAGTGAAAATTGTCCATTCATGCGACTTCATTTTTAATCAAATATTCGTCAAAAGGCGCTTAATTAGTGTTGATTAATTTATTATCTGTAAAAGTTATCGAATGTAAGGTATTGGAACCGAATAGTTGTTTTGGAAAATTCAAGGTTTTTTTTTACGTCCTATATAAAATAGTGACATGGAAAAGTATCTCAAATTCAAAACAGCTCTTTCTATGAAAGAAAATAGAGAAATTTCTATTTCATATTCTTGAAAGGAAGTTTCTTAATTTTTGCTCCTATGCAGACTTTATTTTTTATACATCAAGTTTTAGTTCATCTACTTCTCAGCATTCGCAAGTAGTTTTCTAGAGTTGTAGCGTGTAGCATGTAGCTGGTTTAATAGGAACAAAGAAATAGGTTCCTTAAATAGCTCAAAATATTTTATTACAATTTTAGGTACAATTTGAGCACAACACAGATACACACAGATACTACAAATAATACTAAATAACAACTAAAACATTTAAATTTGAAGAAAAGAAAATAAACATGAGAGTCATATGGACATGTCTCACACCGTCGGTTGTTGGAGAGGGACTGGCTTCTCGTTGACGATGCCATGGGTGGCGCTGCAGATAGAGGGCGCTACAGACTCCCCTCTGGCTCCGCCGACGTCCCGGCAAGGAGACAGGATTGAGATTAGGAAGCTGCTGAGGGTGTCGACGTGGTCTTCCTCTACTTTTCAAAGGGAAAACGGGACCGTTATCTCTAGATGATTGTTGATAAGGCATCAACATACTGGTATGATAAGTACCGAGTACTTGATCAGGGGCAGCAGGGTCTGCAACATCATATGTATTTGGTGATCTATTTGTTAGGATAATATAAGGTCCTTCACGTTTGGGCATGAATTTCTTACTTGTTTTGGTCTTAGACTTGCTTATGGGATGTAAAGTGATCCAAACTTTATCACCTGGTTGATAATAAGCGGGTCTATGCTTCTTGTCGAAGTACTCCTTTCTTGCATCTTGTTTTTGTTCTACACGTTCTCTAATTAAGGGTGTAAGACGTGCAAATTCTTTCAAGTAAGGTGTTATCTCTGCGACGAAGTTATCGTTATCAATGACAGCTCTTATATCATGCTTGACATCATCTGTGGTTCGAAGCTCTCTTCCGAACTGAAGGTAAGCTGCCGTATGACCTGTAGAATCACATTTTGCAGTGTTTAAAGCAAAACGTATCATGGGTAGTTTGTCCTCCCAAGTATCATGTGAATCACCTACTAGAATTGCTAATTTGGGTTTTAGGTCTCGATTTTTCCGTTCAGCAGGGTTTGCTTGAGGATGGTATAACGGTATAAGATCTTGCTTAATACCCAAGATTTTACAAGTTTGTTGCATTACAGCACTGACGAACTGTACGCCATTGTCACTGATTACCCTTCTAGGTAGGCCATAGCGTAAGAAGACTTCTTCTATCAATATTTTAGAGCAATTGATAGCTGTAGCATCTTTTAAGGCAAAAAGTTCGACCCATCGTGTACTTGTATCTTCAACAAGAAAAATCCATTTTTTTCCAGTTGGGGTCTCTGGGAGAGGGCCAAACAAGTCTATTGCCAGCGTCTCAAATCTTTGTGAGTAAATAGGCGTTCTGAGTAATCCAGCAGGTTTCTGGTTGTTAGATTTGTACCGATTACATTCAGCACAATCTTTCACGTATTCGGCGATAAACTTTCTCATGCCAGGAAAGAAATACCTAGAAGCAATCTTATGATACGTGTTCTCAGCTCCACAATGTCCTGCAGTGGGAGTATCATGATATTGCTGTAGGACACGTTCTCGCTCGTGACAAGGGACAACTAACTGTGCTTCTTCTGACTCTGTTTCAGGCGAATATCGATACAGTATTCCCTGATTCATCAGATACCCTCTACTAGTCCAATTTACATAGTTTTCATCTTTCCGACCACTTTCAAAGCACTCTATTATCTTTCTCACATCCTCATCCTTCAATTGTTCTTCACGAATATCTTTAGATTTCCTGGATGGCAAATCTATGGAAATAGTGTTCAAGTTACAAACAAATTTGTCCTCTTTATCAACTGGTCTGGACAGAAGATCTGCAATTACATTAGATTTTCCTGGAGTGTAAAGAATTTTCGGATGATATGACTGGATTTGAAGAGCCCATCGAGCTAAGCGTCCGGATGGCGATTTAATGCTCATAAGCCACTTCAAGGGTTGGTGATCAGATGCAATGATAATTTCTTGATTTTCCACATAGCCACGGAACTTTTCAAGTGCCCATACCACAGCTAATGCTTCTCTTTCAGTAGTTGAATAATTTCTTTCTGCTGAACTGAGCAATCGACTGGCATACTCAATCACATGTTCTTCCGGTCTTTCTCCTTGGATAAGGACTGCTCCTAGAGCGTAATTACTAGCATCAGTTCTTATGAGGAATGGTTTAGATCCATCTGGCTGAGACAACACAGGTGGTGAAATCAGCCGTCTTTTTAACTCATCAAATGCTTTCTGTTCGGTATCACCCCATGTCCATTGTTTATTCTTTTTTGTTAAGTCACTAAGGGGTCTAGCAACTTCAGAAAAATGGGGAACATATCTCCGAAACCAGGAACAAGTCTGTAGGAAGGACTGAACTTCTTTAGCACATTTTGGTGTTGGAATTTTTTGAATAGAAGATACTTTGTCAGCATCCACTTCCACACCTTTTTCAGTTATCCAATGACCTAAATACTTCACTCTGTCACAAGAAAAATGACATTTGCTTCTGTTAGCATTCAGTTTAAATATAGAAAGTCTTTCAAACACTTTTCGTAAATCTGATAAATGTTCATCAAAAGTTTCTGATAAGATAATGATATCGTCAAGGTATGACAATGCAAAAACATCTTTGAGACCAGATCTAAATTTATCAATGAGACGTTGAAAAGTTGCGGGTGCGTTGCGCAACCCAAAAGGCATACGTAAAAATTTAAAAGTTCCAAATGGACAGATGAATGCAGTCTTCTCTTGGTCCGATTCATGAACTTTGACCTGATGATAACCAGATCTTAAGTCTATCGTAGACATGTATTTCGTCGACTTGGCTTCAGTCAATAAATCATCCATTCTAGGTAGTGGATAGTTATCCGGAATAGTCGTTGAGTTTAACTTACGGTAATCAACACACAATCTGATGGTACCGTTCGGTTTAGGCACTAATACCACAGGACTTGCATAAGGAGATTCACATTCCTCAATTATTCCTTCTGTTAGTAAGGAATCTAGCTCTTTCTTCAACAACTCTTTCTTTGCAGGTGTCATTCTATATGGAGGTTCAGCAACAGGTAGGCTATTTCCAGTCTGTATTCTGTGTTCAATAAAAGGAGTAGGTTCTCCCCCTGGTTTGAAGTTATTTTCAAATTCTTCCAGCAATGAATTTAATTTATGACGTTGTTCTCTTGTCAAGTGTTTTCCTTCATCATTTCTCAATTGCACAGAATTAGAGGTTCCTGAAATTTCAGCAGACATATCAGGCGAAGTTAATTTTTGCGACATTATTACTTTTGCAGCACTTACGGTTTCAGATGTTTCCTGATAAAATGGATAATGTCTGTGTGGATATTCACTAAAATGCCAAGTGCCATTCTGGATGTTAAGCACAATACCAGCAGCCTGGAGAAAGTCAGTGCCAAGCAATGTTCTATTACCTTTAGCATTTGGTAACGCAATAAATTTCATACGAACTTTCTTTCCTTCTACATTAAGATTCACGACTGTTGTCAAGGCTGGGACATTTCTTTCTTTTCCATCAGCAAGTATCATTGTAATATTCTTCTTTTGAAATTTAAAACCTTTCTCTTTCAATAAACAAAAAAATCTCTCTCCCGCAATGGAATTTGATGCACCTGTGTCGGCACAAAAAGCTGCTTTTTCACCACAAACAGTTAAAAAAATTGAGCTAGACAATGAATCTGAAGCTTGTGCGGTATACAATTTTACACCATTAACAACTGTTTTAGCCTCTTCTTTTAATATGTTGCACTTTGGACACTTAGACTGAATGAAACCAGGATTACCACATCCATAGCAATGAACCGAAAATTTTCTTTCTGGCTTGTCTTTACTAAATTTTGGACTTTCATAGTTGGAATATTTTATTTTGTTATGTTCCCTAGAGTTAGGAGGCTTATAGTTTCTTTCTGAAATAGATTTAACATAGTCTTTGAAATTTGGCTTCTTAGCAAAGATAGGTGAATTTTTCTTCATTCCCAGTCTTACATTTTCATAACTGTCAAGCTTTTCTGCAAGTTCTAAAGGATCATTCAGCTCTGACCATTGATCAACAAAATGTTCTCTTACCTCTGGAGGTATTCTTTTCTTTAACTGGTCAGCTATAATTAAGTCTTGCAATTTCTCAAAAGTGATGATATTCAACTCCTTTACCCATCCCTCGAAATATGATTTAATTTCAAAATAGAAGTCTTTCCATGTTACTTCTGCACTTTTTCTATGTTGCGAGAACATCTGCCGAAACCTATCTGAGGTAAGGCGAAAACGCTTCAAGAGCATCTCTTTCGCCTTTGAGTAGTCGTTAACATCTTCTTCATTTTCTCTAGCAATTAATTGATTTATTTCGGCTGGCAATGAGCCTATCAAGTACGGCATCCAATTCCTTTCAGGTATATTCACTAATTTTAATTGACGTTCAAAAACTGTCAGGTACAGTCCTATTTCATCTTTATTAGGATTGAATTTTGGGAGAATACGATTCAGATCCCAATTTGTTTTCTCTGCTTCACTGGCTGGAGCTGTGGCAGTGGAGGAAAGTACTTTCTGAGCTTCCACTTGAAGTGCTAAGCGTTGCAATTCATACGCTCTTTCTTTTTCAATGCACAGTTCTTTTTCTTTGGCAATTCTTTCGCATTCAGCTTGTTTTTCTTTTTCAAGCCGTTCCTCTATTATATTAGTTAGCATATTTTTCACTAACTCTTCATCATAATCGTTTGATTTGGTTATAATATCTTTCAGTTGAATTACTTTTAGATCATCTGCTACCCCTAGCCCCATTTCTATAGCGAGGTTTCTCAAATCTTCTTTTTTCCCTTTCCCAAGGAAGGCCATTTTTGCATGAGTTTATTTTTAAGAGTTCTAAAGTTATTTTCAACTGATTTAAAATACTGATTTTTTTAAAATATGTGTTTATTTATTTTAGTTAAAACGAAATTTAAACACCATCAGTCTTAAATACTATTATGTGAAAATATAAACATTTTAACTTTAAACATAAGTAAAGTATAACCTATTATTATTTATCCAAATATTTACTGCAAATAAAATGAACTCTTAAATTATTGTAAATAAACCTGAAATATTCATATGATATTCACTGAAATCAAACAAAACCAAAACAAAGCATTTCACAATTCTACCATAAATTTTATTTTCCTTTCATTTATAACTCTTTACTTTCGTTTTATAATTATCAATAATTACTAAATATGTACCTTTGTTTATAAATTATATTTTATCAATACTTTAATACCACATTCAATAATTCAAAATATATTAATTGAGATAACTTAATCATATGCATTCAAAGAATATTTTATATTAAAATAACAAAATGTTTTATTGACTTTTTATTTAACTTAAAAGTTCTTCAATTTTCTAGAATATCAATTCTGATACCTTTTACCAAAATATTAATAATAATGTTGTAATCTTAAAATATAACCTTAAATATATACATGGAATACAATATATTTTCATTCTTTATTCAATGAAACCACTTACTAAAAAAATAAAACACAAAGATTCTAAACAGAAAGTGAATGACAAAAAAAATTAAATAAATAAAAATAGCATTCATAGATACTGAAAGGCTAGACAGTGAGGCGTATATGAAAGCAATAACAACGGTCGTTTGCGGCGCCTTGTTTCGTGTTTTAAATCAAAACAAAAGTATCATCGCATGAAAAATGAACAGTCACCAGACAATTAAATTCTGTTAGATACTATATTTTAAACACTATCTCACTGTAAAGAACATATTTTCAACTATTCAGAATTAAGAAATATAATATGAGGAATATAAAATATTCAGAAGTAACAGAGATATTAATTCACGTACACATACTATAATACTTCAAATATAATAATAAAATAAATATATCTTTTAATTCAATACTCTAATACAAAATATTATTCATTTAATAATATGTGAAACATATCTACCAAATCAAACAAATAATTATACTCGCAAGTAATAATACTGTTCAAAATTCAAGAACATAAAATAATAACACTTTTATAGAACACAACTTATAAAGAAACTTTTTATACAGTTTTATATTCATACGTGTTTAAACATTAACATTTTTGTGCTTAAACGTAACTTAATTTTAATTCTTAGTACAGTATAAAAGCAACTTATCTGGAATTTTCAGATCGCTGAACTCCTCAAACGAACTACAACTACAATCTCGGATGAGATTACACTTCGGAATCGAAAAATAATGATCTCGGATGAGATTATACTTCTAATGAATCCATAAAACACTACACATCAGGAGGTAACCTGTAAAATTTTGAGTTCCCCTCCAACAACAAAATTTAATTCTGGGTAGAATTTTCAAGAGCAAAAAGAAACTCGAACTCGGGTCTCACGTTGGGCTGCCATTTTTTGTAGCGTGTAGCATGTAGCTGGTTTAATAGGAACAAAGAAATAGGTTCCTTAAATAGCTCAAAATATTTTATTACAATTTTAGGTACAATTTGAGCACAACACAGATACACACAGATACTACAAATAATACTAAATAACAACTAAAACATTTAAATTTGAAGAAAAGAAAATAAACATGAGAGTCATATGGACATGTCTCACACCGTCGGTTGTTGGAGAGGGACTGGCTTCCCGTTGACGATGCCATGGGTGGCGCTGCAGACAGAGGGCGCTACAGAGTCTTATCTTCAAATACAAATAAAGATTCTCTTAATATGGAAATTTCCTTAATATCAACAAGTTTATTGACGAATTCTTTTGTTGTTGTTACTAATGACACTTGGACAAGCCAAGCTCGCTATGCCTTGGCTATGCGAATTTAAGTCAATTGGGAGCGTCTTTCGTTTTAATCAGAGCACCATGAAGGTGAAAGTACGACTTTGCTCTACACACATGCCATAGGGACCCGTTTATAGGGTAGGCAACCATTCACACCTCATTCATACAAGGAAAGGACAAAGACAAGATAGATAGAGAGAGAAAGTACATCCATGCCCGAACCGGGATTCGAACCGAGGACCTCCTTATCCGCAGTCAGGCACGCTGACCACTAGACAAGTTGGGAGCGGCTCGAATTCTTTTGAATTTCGTTAGCGTATTCTTTGCAAGTTATTTGGCATCTGTACTGTGTTCATATTATGGTTGCCATATGAATTAAAATTCAATGCTTTTTTAATCGCTTAACAGCTAGAATACAAGGTCCAATTCTAATTACACCAATACCTAATATTTAAAGTGGATTTTGAATCAGTATGAACATCCAAACCCGACGTTAGATTCGAGCACACGAACTCTTAAACCTACATAGCCAGACGCATATACCATTCGGCTGTGAGATCATCGTTAGTACGAGATTAAAACTGATGGAAATACTTTTTTAAGAAATTACAGTTAACTGTAACCGATATTATAGGTGTATTATGTTGTTAGTTGCTTTTAAACACATTAAGTTTGAAGCAGTTTTTTGTTTAATTAAAATAATGAAGGATATTTAAAAATTGATGCTAAAAACATGAAAAAAGTTATCTTGCCTAAATTCAGTTTTCAATTAAGAATAAGAGAATATATTATCTATAAACAGTTTATGCTATAAAAAATTATATGAGTATCAGTCATTAAAATCTCGGTAATGAATTAAATCTTGCAAAAACTTCTTATATTGTTAAATTAACTGAATGACTTTTTTTGCTTGTATATATTTTGAAAATGCTATTTTTAATTAGTGCATGACCATGATTCATTAGAAAATATTTTTAATTTTGAGTAACATAAATAATATAAGAGAATAAATATTAATATTAATTAAATTATTGTGATTTTGATTTTAATTTGTAAGCTGTACTGCTAAAAATATTTGGCGAAATAGTCTTAATCCATAATTACGGTTTATTTGATTAAGTCTTTTTCTCAAAAAAACCCTTATATAATATTTTCTCATGGTGGTTGCACATTTCTATTTTTTCGAGTAAATATACGATCATAAATATTTAATGAAGCAAAGCTCACGTTTCATTGAAAACATCATTTTTTATATTTAATTTTTGCTAACATTATCGAATTTTTATTTATTATATGTGTTTCTAATTTAGAAAATTTGGTTTAGTTGTAAAATCGAAAAAGATGGTTATTTGCATTATTTTTTGTTACATAATCTTAATTGTACTCTAACTTTAATTATGTTTCTTTTCTAATTATTCTTTACATCGGAAAAAAAATCTTATTTCTACTCGCTTGCTAACGAAATTTTCAGTGAATTAATGGTTGTTTGCCAGCTATACTCTGAATTTGTTCTCTAACTGATACATTTACATATATTTACGATACAGCTACGATTCATAATGACATTGAAAAAAAGTAATTACTCATGGAAAAAGAGATGCATCATTACTAAGATAAATAAAAATGACTACGTTTTCAGTTATAAAAGATTTTTTTTTTTATTTTGATAATGATATGGCATTCTGAATGAATAATTAATGTAATAATGACATGCCATTTGCGTTTTTAAAGATATTGTTCTTGATGCACAATGTATCCACTGCACTTTCATTAAATACATATTACGCATCTATGCATTCATTTTCCGATGTTTAATATGCGGCTATTGACGTATTAAGGTATAGAAAATAAAATATTGTTGATGAAGTAGTGTTTTCAAAGATATATTAGCTTTTCCAAGCGCTGACAGATCCTGAATAGAACATGTGTTCGCGTGGTGTTGCTGAAAATTCTGTCTGCGAGTAAGACCAATTAGATGCCAAGTTGCTGTGTCTATGGCCGAATATACCACCAAAAATTTATCTCTGTTACTTAATTAGAGTCGTATATTCTACCGATTATCTGTGCTTGACTTTTTATTTGAGACAATCTGTTAAAACGAATATTCTTTTTCCGTATATATTTGTATTTGCAACAAGGTATGAAAGAAATGTGATGAAAAGAAGAAAGACTTAGAAAACAATACTAATAGATATTTTTGCATTAGAGCGGTCACAATATATCTAGGATAAACTTTACAGATTTTATTACTAAATTAGAAAATATTCAGTTTTTTATGAAAAATAATTGTGGCGATAGAAAAATCAGTGTTTCATTTATTTTCTTTTTTCTTTTAGATTAGTGATGTATTTTTAAGATGAATACGCTTTTTCAAAATCATAGCAGAATTATAATATGTAGACTTCAAATCTACATTTTATTTCTTTTATAGGGGTAGAAATGTAATTATATTACAAAATTTTTATATATTTACTTTTTGAAAAATATAATTACAATGCTAAATTTTTCTGTCTTCTTTTTTCTACAGTTTATTTTTTTTTTTTATAAAGATTAGTAATTCAAGAACCAGAAATATGTTGACAATTCTTTCAACTTTTTATTATATTTTTATTAATATTCTAGTCCACACAATAAAATAGGAAGTATAAAAGTAAGGGACATAATACTAACTAACATATTTATAAATATTTTATTCAAGATATTTGATTTCATTAGTGCCTTGATCAAATTTAAAGGAGTGCTTTTCAGATATCTTTTCTATTAGAAAATTTAAAAAACTATATTGATGCCTATTTTTTATTTCTTTTATTTACCTTTAGCATACATATATTTTTATAAATGTATCTAAACTTTCTTTTTTATTTTAATTCAGAATGATGTAGAGAGGTAGGGCATATTCATCATTATATAAACGCAAATACTTATGATAACAAAACAAATGGTTGCTTGAAGGTGAAAAGTATAGTTCGCAAAGAGAATGTCGAAGTGGTACTCAGAGATTTAGGATCTTAATTTTTCTTGTACTCACCTGAATTTTGCGAATAATGTGGCTCAGAATAAAACATTCTTTACTCTGATAGTAAGATGTAAATTCTTTGATTTCCGTATAAAAATCATCGTTTCCCTGAGGGTGTTTTTTTTTCAAAAATATGTAACGCAATACTGTAACTTCTTTTCATAATTGTTACATAAAAATATGGTTTCCCTTCAAAATTAATTGCAACATTTCTCAGAAGACACAGAAAAAATTTGTATAGCAAATTCATTTAAAGTTTACTGATTATAATTTCAAAAATCAAAATTTTCATTTTTATTTTTTCAGTATTTATAGCATAACTGCAGATTTCCTTAACATGTTAATTTTGATGATTTTCCCCTTCCCTAATTCGAAAGAGTTAAATTCGAGATCCAAAAATAGATGTTAATATCTACTCAGTAGTCAGAGATTTTTCTTTTCATTAGTCAGTGGTGAACTAGCCAGTCTTTTCAGTATTCAGCATTGCCTTCCTCATACGGTCTGTATGAGTTTCAATCCCATGAGAAAAGAATGTATATTGATTAGTGCTGCACCTCTGACTTGTTTAAAATAGTAATTAGTTATTTGAAATTTCTTTCTTGACCTTGTAAATAGTCCTTTTCAATTCTGGGCAACATTAAGATGCAAAGTGTTTCGCATTTGGTATCGACAATGCTTTCCTGTGTCAATACTTCAAAATACTTTTCAGATACTTTTACACAGGATTAAAAATACAATTGACGTACTTATAATACAAATACTTCATTTTTGAATTGTAATTGTTCTAAGTACTAAATTATATTGTTTCGAATAAAACCACTTATCCTACAAGATTATTATTAATATCTGGTTTCACTAAACTATACTTATAATTAACAAACGGTTAAGCGTACTTCTACCAACCACTTTTGGTTAGAGCTTACTGTTCTGTAAAAAACGAATTTTATGAGCCATTAGCGTTAATCTAAGATAATACCGGTCCTTAACGGCTTTATCAAAAATAAGCGCATTTGGCGTCAAAACTCCAAATGAAATGAAATGATCGAAACAAGTTACTCCCGTTTCGCCAAGAGGAATCAGTTTCCCAGTTTCGCTCTTTCTTCCGTGAGATAAGGTCGTACATTTGATTGCCGTGTTTTCTCTGGTACGTGAAATTTGTTTGAGATATTTCTATCCTGAATTATAATTTATAACTTTTGTATATTTATTTTATATAATTATATATTTCCCTTAATACTTACTAATAATTTTAATTAAGCTTCTTTCTTGAATTAAATTGTAAATATTACTGAGAAAAATGTTTAATTAGATTTATATTTAGAATAAGATCTTGATTTCCATAATACAGTTTAACTAGTTTATTCATATATGAAATCTAAGACATAAATATTTAAATTCAGAATTGCAATTATAATTCATATTGTTTTTCATGTATTCATATCGTTGAATTTTTTTCAATATTTCCTATAACTAAAAAAAAAAATTTTTATTTGAATAATTTATTTAGAAACTATTTGCATTCTCCGAAAACCGCATATAAAAAGGAAATCATGACAACATTTTGTTTGAAAAGATTTGTAATCATTCTTATTGATTTCAAATTAAAAAAAATTCTTTACTAGGGCATCCATTTTGATTTTGAATTAGATATAAATTATGAAACTAATGGCTTTATTAAAATTAGGACAAAATAAATTTATTATAAAAAAGTTCTTATTTTAAAAAAACTTTCTTTAATTATCCAGCTCTGAATTTTCGATAAATATCCTATCTTATTATAATAAATCGTGCCGACCAATGGCTGAGTCGTTAACGTTCCTAACTCTTGAGTTATGGGTCCTGGGTTCGAATCCCGGTTACTATCTCTCTGTGTTTGTCCTTTCTTGTGATGATGTATGAATGTGGCCCGCCCTATAAATGAGTTTGTGGTGGTATAACGCAGGTAATGCTACTCGCCTCTGTGACTTGGTTCACAGGTGCCCGCTGGGTAGCGACAAATGAGGAGCAGTTTCCGGCCTTGTTGTGGCAAAGGGTTAGTTACCCACTGTGCCCGCCATTGTAAAAAAAAATAAAAATAAATAAAAATAAATCGTGACCACTGAAAAGAGCAAAGTCTTAAGATATATTTAAATAAAACAATCGTGAGAATAATTAAGTTAATATTTTGACAAGACTTGAATGCGACCTGCGATTAATATTTAAACATTTCTTCATGTAATTCACGTTTTGATATAATTGTAGTATTCTATATAGATTCAGAGAATAACAAATTCTCTGGATTGAGATTTTTAAATAACTAAACTATTCTACTCGGTAATTCTGCCTAAAAATATGTAAAAGAAGATTTGAAAAATATTTTATTACTGCTTTATTTTTGTAGTTGATTTCTCTAAATTGGACATTTTTTAATGATCTTAATTGATCAAATAATCCAGTTTGGTGAATGATGTAAAATTTCTCTAGTTCACAACTGGAATATGAGAAATTTTGTCAAAGAAGTGGATGAATATCTGAAATTAAGAAACTAATATCTTTGCGAAGAATTTTATTTCCAAAATAAGTATATTACCTTTAACATAATTGATTTATAAGCTTTCCACAAGTTAAGGTGTGCACCGTACTCCGAATAAAATTCTGTGAATTCGAATGATTCAGCCGTGGATGTTTGGAGTGATTTAAAATCCATTTCAAGTTCAAACTCCTAATCAAATGTTTTACAACAATTTTGTTTTATTAAAATAGAGATTCCTTTTATCTGTTTCATTCATTGTTTTTTATTTTTTTTATTTTATATAATTGTTTTTTTAATTGTTTTTTTTAATTTTATATAATTATTTTATGCAATATTTCCTTTACCTTAGCTTTTACTGAAGCAACTGTCTTGAATTCAACTGTAATTACTATTTAAATCCTGTGTAAATAAAAATATATATTAGAATAAGATATTCGTATCTATAATGTAGTTGAACGAATTTGCAATCCATGAGTCTAATACACCAATCTTCAGTTAGAATTGCAATATGAATCCGCAACTTTCATATTAATTTTGCCATAGGCTTTTAAAATGGAACGAAAATTGTTTGGATAGTATCCTTTAAACATATTTTTTAGACTTATTTTGTAGAATTGTTATTGGCTTAGTTGCCCTTAGGCCAAAGGCAACCGTAAAATGATAATCTAACCTATCAAATGTAAAAATTGTATATCATTAAGCAGTTTTGTAGTGATGATTATATTCATTATGATTAAAATCAAAATTGCACTAATAAATCCCAAAAACGAAAATTGTATGCAAATATTGAATTTTTGATCCTTTTCGTTAAAAAAACACACACACAGATGTTTTATCTTCAGCTTAATTTTAGAATCTTATTGTCAATCTTTAGTATCAGTCAACAATTTTAATTATTAAATATGAATGACATTTTAAAATTTTCGTTCACCGAATTTAACAATGAGTAATATTCAGTATAATCTCACTGTACCGCTTTAATCTTTTAACATTAAGAATTGTGAACTCACATCTTGCGTACTCTTACGAAAATCCAATTGTTTAGCGGCATTTTATGCAAGTTGTTGTGAAAAACTTGAAGTTGCCGATACAAATTATAGAAACTTAAAATTTGATTTTTGATTATGTCATTACAAACTATATAAAAGATTCTGTTTATACTCACAAGGACACGCTATCTTAAATGTGGGAAATAGAATTATTTTTCACTTGCAAATATTAAAATATCTTAAAACTACTATAACATTAACAATACTTTATTAACTTTAAGGCAATGAAGTAAATTTTAAATTGAAATTGACACTAAATTTTCTTTATGTAAGAAAATTTTTTAACACTTTTAACTTTGAAGAAAAATTTAATTAGCGATGATCCTTCACTATCAAATGAAAAGTTTTTGATTGTTACGAATTCAAGACATTTATATTTGCGAGGTTCAAAAGATAGTTTGCAAGATTTGCTCTATTCGTATTAGAAAAATATTAGCAGAATTTCTTTAGATAGTTGAATTTTTTCAATTTAAAATGTAATTACTCGTAGTTTCACTAAAAAAAATATTTTCTATTGATCTACTTGTCGATTAATAGATTCTGTATGCTATAAATTTCTTTAACGGCAAAGATTTCAACTTTAACGTTACTGAAGCAAAGTCATATTTAATACAGTGTCACATTTTAACAACAATAATTGATTTTTTTATTCGCAGAAGTTATATAAGATTACAGCTGTTTGATATTTTTAGCTATGTTTTTTATAATCCCAAAACAAATAAATGAACAGCCTCAAAGAGTCTTCAAATCTTGCTCTTTCTGTATGCTATATATTTTCAAGAAACGGAAGTATAGAAAACAATTGGTATCTGGTGCCAATAATAACTTTTATGATCGACGATTCATATTTAGGATGAATAACTGTCTAGAGCCCAGCTGTGCGAACGTTTTTTAAAATTCACAAAATATATTTTCAGATTACTAGCTTTCAACAATGAAACTATAATATTTCATTAAACTGGTGCTAGGATTTCATTGTACTCTGGTTTTATTTGCGTGTGTGGCTACAGATAGACTAAAAAATAGGAATCTTATTTTTTTAAAATTGCGTCCATATATATCTCGTATATATTGTAAACCCGACTTTCTTACGCTGATGCAAGAAAGAAAAAATAATTATGAGACTACTAAATTTTTTTGCCGTTTGAAGATAATTAAAAGATAATCCACTAAACGAAAAATATTAATGTTTAATTTGAAATTACATTTTTAGTTTTTTGTTAAGTTTTATTTTTAATAGCTTCTTAAAATGATTGAGAATCAAAACTGACTTGCAACTTTAGGTAAACCAAATCCACGCATTGTTTCATACTTAATATACAGACATATTATAGGAATTACAATTAATGTTAATGTCCAATATCAACTAAATAAAACTTCAAAGATTATAGTAAAGTATTTATCTTTAAAATGTTTAATGTTAGACATCATTGTTTTTGAAATTGAGTATATTCTTTTTAGTATTTTGCGTCAGAGAAGGACTTACTCACTTGAAAATAAGTACACTTCAAAAGAAACATTGGATCTAATTATCGAACACAATATAGTTGAAATCGTAAGAGAGCTGTTTGTTCGTAAATTCCTGTAACCATAAAATTATCCAAATTTCTTAATATTACAACACTGTATGCAGACCTGTATACTTAAGAAAACATAATTATTTAATTAAAAAATTGCAATTAAACAATTTATACAATATCTCCATGCAAATTAATATAGGTCATTAACATAATTTTTTGACAAAAGTAAAATTGATTTTTCGCACAATCGCGATGGTTTTTTTAATTTTAAGTCTATAAAATCAGTGAATATATTTTTTTGGACACTACTAGTTCTGAAAACTTTCCTAGGGCTGTTTGTGCTTTTGGAGCGGTAGATTCTGGGTATGAGTCCAGCCACTCGCTGCAAAATGTACAGTTTCCAGTTAGGCAGTCCAATATTCAGCACATCAAAAGTATATGTTGATCTTCACTTTTGCACGCCGAGCTGGCAGCCGAATGGTTAGCGCTCTTGCCTTCGGTTTAACAGTTCGTGGGTTCGAATCCCACCTTGGGTATGGATGTTTGTAGTGGTTCGGATTCCACTTTAAACCGTAAATCCCGGTCTAATTAGCCCTCGTGTGCAAAAAATGACCGTTGAGCGACAAACAAACCAAAACCAAACTTCACTCTTGCACAGTGAATATAAAATGGTTGCAACATATTTTAGGATTGAAATTTAGATTCTTCACTGGATAATTCAACAGAAAATAAACTTATATATTATTTGAAATGTGATATTTTAGAATTTTTTATTTTTAAAACGTATCATTAGTTATAATTTTGCTATACAAATAGAAAATCAGCGCGTTAAATTCTTACAACTAAGCTAAATTAAAATTTTTCTAGAACATCATTCAATTAAATATTGCGATTCTAAATCCATCTCGAAAAATCTCTACTAATTACTATCACCCCTTTAAATTTGTTTTCCCTTCAGTAAATTTTAATTCATTGGGTTGTTCTTATTGCAATATCTTAATCTTTTTCCCGTCGCGCTTTTAATTTTGTAGTGAGTTACATCTTGGATCATTTCAATATATTTAAATTTATTTTTTCTAGAAGTGACGAGACATCTAACTTGAAATGTTGCCAGTCTCCGAAAGTTGAATGATCTTCATTTTTTTTTTTAATCCACGTTGATTATCTTGAAGTTTTTGCCATACTCTCTTGACGTTTTTCAAAATTACAGGTTACATCAATGATAATTTCTCTAACAATTTGTCCAGGTCTTAAAAGAAACACTTTTATCTTGAACATTGCCCTTTTATAAATCTTAGTGGTATTAATTTTGCGCAATCTGTCATGAGCTGCATATTTATTTAATTACGCAATAAATAATGTGCTCTTAAAGCTTTTTTATATCTACAATTCATGAAAAACCAAATATCGAATTATCTTACTAGTGTTTATTCATAATGTTACTTATGTTCCTTTGAATGATTTACTGCGTGTAAAATATAAATTATGGAACGTTTTTATTTTTTTATTATTTTTTATAGTTTTTCCCTGGCAAATTATGAAGGTTATCTTTAAAAAAATGCTAGTTCATAAACTTCAATAATTATGTCTTACTTCAAGCTTTATAACATTTGAAAGTGTTATTATTTGAATAAGACCTCGTATAATAATTACATAAAGTTAATGTAAAACTTAAAAACTTAGAACCTCAAACTTGTTTCCTTTTACGTATTGAACTATCACTTTCATTTAATTATTTTCAGTGAAAATTATCGCCCTTTGTGGTATATTAAATGCTCATTAGATAAACTCTCAAAATGAATAACTAAGCTGGCAGCTGAATGATTAGCACTTAGGCTTTCAGTTCAACAGTTTGTGGATTCAATTCAATCTTCTGTGGTAATGGATCGAAATACTTTCAATTGTGCAAATTTGAGCAAATAAACCCTAAAAAAGATTTTTAATTAACTTTTATGAAAATTAAGTCACATGAGTCTTAAATTTCTGTATCATGACTAAAGATATTACTTACGTACAAATTAATATTGCTTAGGAATGTGTTGTTCAGGCATCTGTATTAATATTTTAGAAGAATTCAAATTGCAGTTGCTATTATTTGCTCTTAATAAGAAAGGATTTTGAGCAGTTTAGCAGGAAGATGAAATCTTAACATCTTATTTTGAAAAATTACACAATATAATTATTAAGTTTTGAATTTTCCGTTAGTTCAAGTTTTCAAATTTGTTGTATCATTACTCGCACATTTTTCAAAGTTGCGTTTATGGAAAGTTTAAAAAGTAAAATGATAAAAGTTGCGAAATCTGTAGGGTTTTTTCTCATTAAACTTCCTAATCTCTAAGAAAAGATACTAAAATTTCCTTAGAGTTATGTAATGTGAAAAATATTTTAAAGTTCTTTTTTTGTGACCATTAATTATTAAATAAAGGCTGAAGTTTTCATTCATGATTTAAAACATACTACACAGAATACAAACTTCTAAGATTATGTAATATTCTTCCACATTATGATTTTCGTATTGCTTAATTGTGTGGAAATAAATTTTGCTCATCTTTAAGTATTGATTCCTTTATTGGTTTTTATTACATGTGTACAAATGACTTGGAAAACACAGAATCTAAGTTTAATTGAAAGTTTAGTATTGTACACCAAGTTTTGTGAAGTGTAACAACTTATTAAAACTTTGTACTTTATTTACCGATAGCTGTGTGAATATAGAAAAAATTTCATCGGCATTCTGTCCAGAAAGGCCCAACACCAAATATGTTGTAATTTGAATAATTATATCAAATATTTGGCATATTTTTGCTGAATTTATTACGTTCTCAGTGTGGTTAGGGCATCCGCCTTCCATCCGGAATAGCGAGGTTTGATTCCCAATGCCGCTAAAGACCCACCGAGTACATGCGATATACGTGCTCGTTAAATCTGTGGAATCGAAAGTCCTGGGGTTGGTCATTGAGCAGTTACCATGGGTGCAATGGTCTGGAGAAGATTTCCTCCCCATTCAGATCAATGTCAAAATTGAAGGAGTGGATCCTTTGGTGGTGCCATCTGATCGGAGGATTTGAAGAGCAAAAGTCGTACTTTCCACCTTCGTGATGATTTGATTAAATGAAAGGCGCGCCCTACTGACTTAAATAACTGACTTAAAAATGACTTGAAAATTATTAAATTCACATAGCCAACGGCATAGTGAGCTTGGCTTGTCCAAGTGTCATAAATAACAGCACACAAAAAATTTTCTTATTTCAATACATGGCCGTTGGGTCCTGATTAGTTTGAGAGCTCATTCTCGTTATTAAAAGATAGTTGTTTCGACCCAATTGAAGATCCTTCGTGTTCTCTAATGGCTGCTGGAGTACGTTTAATATATCATGATCGCAAGGTCCTCCATTTGAAATAACATCTCAGGGAGTGGCAGGTTAAGTATGGGTGTGTTCTGCTTGGGTCCCTGCTTCTGAATTACGAGGACCCACACAATACTCGGGCAAGGAGGGCACATCCACTGGTGCCCTTCTATATAAGATTGCATCACTTCCTTCCCTTGTAGCGCTTTAGGTAGTAAAAAATGCACTTAATCATGTCCATTGATTTTCAGACTTATTCATGTTTCCATCAATTTTATGATCATAGTTATTCCTTTAATTAGACAATAACGAGTCTTATAACCTAATAAATTAACTTAACTTCTAAAAATGTGTCATAACATTTTTAAACAAAATTGTATCGTTAACCAATTGTAGCATTTATTAAGTAATACATATTGGAGAATATTTCTATTGTCCGTGAAGTTAGGAATAATGGTATAAAAAATTTGAATTTAGAGTAGATCGCAATGGTTGTGTATGTGTTGTGTAATTGAAATTATTTCGGATTTATTTCGTAATGCATATTTTATAAACTTCAAATTTTACTATTATTTATGAAAATTTAATTAGTAGAAACTGAATATTAATTTTAAAAAATAAGGATTAATGCTTTGCTTATTAATATTTTGCTTCTTGCTTTAATCTGTCTGAAAGTTTAAAGCTTGTCAAAATAAAAATATTTAAGAATAGATTTTAAAATATGAAGTTCCTTTAAGAATGTACTGCAACATCGGAGAAAAGAATATTCTTTGAATTCAAGGACTATTTTATCTACTCTATTTATGTTGGAACTGTGAAAAAAGTTACAGATAAAAAATTATAAAGTAACGTTTACTTGGTTCGAGAGAAATGAAAATAACAAAAAAAAAAAATGTAATTTTTAGTTTTGGTTTGGAGAACCATATCAAGTAACACTTGTGTTCTTAAATAATACCTATTTTTATCATAATAAAAAAACTTTAAATCTTCGATTTTTTAAAAAAAAATACTCCTTGGTTCATTTTGACAATGCGTAATAACTCTTTCATTCACAATCGATTCCCGCATCATTTGATCATAAATATTACAGACAATAAAGGCGGCCATAAATTATCCAGATTAAAAATATCTAACTGTTATCTTTAACTTATTGACAATCGATTTACTGCATTAAAAGTAGAAATATTTGATTTCGAAATCTCGAACGAATTCGTCCTCCTCCTAACAAATGTCCATATTCTTAAATTTAAATCTCTTAATTTTAATTGTAGAATAAATTGTGTGTATTTTAGAAATCATTACATTTTAATTTAAATGTTCCAATATTTCCACCCAGAGATTTTGAGTACAGCTATTAATTTTATTCAGCTAAATTACATTAAAATATTTTAAAGAAAATTCTATAATAAGATATTTAACTAAAACAAATCATTCTTTGATTACTTGTTTAGCTATAAAAAGCGAAATTAATATTTTCGACGTATATTTGAAACATCTTTTAGAGAAAATATAGACAGAATATTAACATTCAATACATATGCAAATTCGAATAAAGCAAAATTTTCTCTGACAGTCACGAAGTTCTTAAATATTAAATTTATTTTTCTGCTTTAGTGAATTAAAGTGCATTTAATTTTATAGTAATGAAACTAATACTATTAACAAATTGTGTTTCAAAAGCTTCAGTTCGTTCTTGTGTATACGTTTTCTGGAAAATGTTTTCAACAAAGAAAAAGTTGCAAAATTTCTGTTTTGTCCAAGACTTTTTAATTATGCTTTCTAGAGAACATTTATATATTATCAAATTCTTTTAATTGCCGCAGAAACGTGTATGGATAAAGCAATATATCCATTCCACTACCTATTTTTATTTCGACTCAAACCTTCCATAATCGTTAAGGGCCAGCAGTTGTTTTGAATGATTAGCGCTAACAGAAGACGTATTTTTTTCATCTGTTTTTAGATTCAATTCCCACCTCGGGTGTAGATGTTTAATATTTTTTCATTCCAAGTTAAACAGTAGATTCTAATCCAATCATCCCTCGTATGCGAAGTGACTGTATACAAACAAATCAAATCCAATAGAATGATCATGAACTTTATTAGGAACTGATTACTTTATGGTTAATCGGAGCATTCGGTTCTGTAAAATGTTTTTACATGCTTATTGAGAATGTTCTTAAAATTGAAGTTTCAAAACAATTTCATGCCTAAGGACCAAATGCAAACACGATTGAACGCACTTTTCAATCGCTGAAACAAAATCTTTTGGTGTGTTACTCTATTACATGGTTTTATGCCATAATATTTAATATGGTTTATATTTCTACTTGAAATATGAAAATTAGGTTTTTTGCAATAGCCTGTCAAATATTACGCTTTTCAAAAAAAAAAAATTCTGAGCTTTAATTGTAATTAAAAAATGTGCGATCTTAAAATTTGGTAATTCTTATGTGAATGTCCAATGTTCTTAGATGGGAAAAATGGAAGATAGTATGAAGCTTGGCTCAACACTCCTGGTCAAACCCACGCTAAAAGTATGATGTGTGGATCATCAGCGAGGATTGTCTCTGGAATTCTAAGATGCTCTAGGCAGAAGATACGTTTAATCGTAGGCTTCATAACTGGACACTACTATTTCAGAAAACACCTCCATAAAATGGGACTGTTTCAGCAAGACCCTATCTGCAGGAAATGTCATACGCAAGAGGAAACGGCCAAGCATATCATTTACGAATGCGAGGCTCTTGCCCTCCCTAGATTAACTTCTTTAGGCATCATCCATACTAGAGAGTTACACCTAGACTCCATTAAAGGGCTATCGGACTTTATTAATGAAGTGGGTGACCCAAACAACTGGAACTAGGAAACATCAAGAAAAAATTTGCATCCAGACATTTCTAGCCCTCCCCAGTTTCAGAGTTAATTGTACAAAATGCTGATAAAAGCAGAGGTGCCCAATGACATACAAACCCAACTCTAAGAAGAAGATGTGAATGTTTGTAGACTGCACTGCTTATAGGCATTTCCCAGAAATCTCATAACCGCATGAGGGTTTAGCAAGATTTTTGTTCCCTTTAGGCAAGTCATTCTCGGACAATAACCAGATTTACCCTGTGGTTAGTGACTGCGGTTTTTGTGCTATATTTGATTGGGGCTAAAGATGGGTAATCGCAAAGAAATTATTCGAAAATAAACTTATGAATTTTTACCCTAAAATTAGAAATTTTTTAAACTTAAAAGAATATTTAGAAGTTTTAACCAGAAAACTAGTTAAAACTTCTAAATATTCTTTTTTCTTAAGGAAAATAAAATATTAAAGTTTCTTCTTTAAAATACCAAATTTTTTATGCTCTATTTAATAAGTAAAAAACTAAACTCCATGGCACGACAGCCTATGTGGGCCGAAGGCCTACAGTGCCCATAACTGTTTTCATGACCGAGGGCCCTGGGGTGCGAAGCATATGTCCCAGATAGGTGGTCAGCCTAACGTAAGACCTCCAGTGTTTAGTTCCTAAGCATGCTTGGTACTCAGTTAATCGACCCACTGAAGGGATGAAAGGCTGGTTTAATAAGTACTCGTACAGTTAAAATTTTGCACAAAAAAAAAATTGATTTTTTTTTTTGGAATGGGTGTGAACAATGTTTATAAATAGGAAAGAAATTCAGAGAAAAACATATGTACTTCTGTTTTTCATGCAAATTTAACTTTTAAGAGATTATAAATTTGTTTTAAAGTATGTGTTTTTCAATATGGAGATTATTAAGTTAAATTTGACTCCGAAAAATGTTATTTACTCTTATCACTTATTTTATCTTGTTAATAAATTTAACTACTCGTTTGCAATTCTAGTCAATTTAAAATTCTCATATTTAAATACGATGACGAATACTTTGCGTTCTCTAAAATAACCAATATTTTAATTGCCATCTTATTTACGATTACATATTTAATTGCCATCTTATTTACGATTACCAAATATTTTAATTGCTATCTTATTTATGATTACCAGATATATTTACGACAAAGTTAGACCTATTTTTCAAGTTGGTAAATAATTTTTCTTTATAAAATGTGTTAATTTTAAAAACAATTTTGAGTTTACAATATTTCTTAAGTTATTTTTAAAATGATTAAAAATTGACGCTTAGTAATTCCATGTTAGCTAATACATGTTTAAATGCTTCTTGATATTTTAAAATTATATTTTCTGTGTAAAACTGATTTACTTATTGCTTGAAAGGTGACATACTTTTTGTGAATTATTGTAGTTTTACTTTTATCATGTTTACCCTTTCTCAATTATTACTATGATGAAATATTAAAATATGAACAATCTCTCGCACGATAACTTAAACTTTTTGCAATGTACTTGTTGCATTGCTTTTCGAAGCACGAGTTTCTAGAATACAAATAAAATAACTCGTGAACAAAAAACAGTTATTTGACAAAGTTGTACTTCACTAACTTTTTTCTACTTTACTTTTTATCAGCATTTGTTTATAAAAAGATGGTTCTTTTAAATACATCCATTTTTTATAACAAATGGTATGCTTTAAATGCATGGAGCGACTATTACGAGACAATACTTTGTAATAAATAAATAAACTCATATATTTATCAAATGATGCCAAATGTAAACTTGACCCAACACCAAATATGTTGTAATTTGAATAATTATAACAAATATTTGGCATTATATTTTTGCTGAATTTATTATAGTTATTACATTCTCAATGTGGTTAGGGCATCGGCCTTCCATCCGGAATAACGGGGTTCGATTCCCAATGCCGCAAAAGACCCACCGAGTACATGCGATATATGTGCTCGTTAAATCCGTGGAATCGAAAGTCCTGTGGTCGGTCATTGAGCAGATACCATGGGTACAATGGTCTAAAGAAAATTTACTTCCCCTTCAGATCAATGTCAAAATTGAGGGAATGGTGGTGCCATCTATCGGAGACTTTAAAAAAGAGCAAAGACGTACTTTCACCTTGTTGGTGCTCTGATGAAAACGAAAGACGTTCCCTATTGACTTAAAGTCGCATGGCCAAGGCATAGCGAGCTTGGCTTGTCCAAGTGTCATAAGCAACAACAAAATTCTCAGTTATAAGTTTAGAGATATGATTAAATCTATTCTTGTGATATTTGAACTGTAATTCGATATTAATATGTATATTGTTTTATATATTTTTAATGATTGTACTTTTATTAGGTGTTGCACCAAACATTGTTAAGAAGCTATCCCTCTAGTTCCCATCCTGGAATGGAGGGCCAGAAACCTTCCAATGAATACCATGGCCTTCCGCCACCGAAGGGTCTTTACCATCCACAGTATGAAAAGGAAGCTTGTGGTGTCGGATTCATCGTCAACATTAACGGAAGATCTTCACACAAAGTGAGTTTAACATTGTTTCATTTTCGTAAAGTTGTTACCTTGATTCAAAAGAATTGTAAAATACTTAATTCTGAAGCAAATAGAGTACTTGCTACAAAAGCTTTCAACGAGTTATAGGAGTATTGTTGGTACTTAAGTCAGTTTCTGGCTAGCTATCAAAAACATGCGCGAAATATTCCTGAGCTAATAACTGAATAGTTAGCGTTGTGATCTTCAGTTAAATAATTTGTGGATTTAATTCGAATTTTGTGGACAAATGATTGTAGTGTTTCAGAATCCTTTTAAACAATAGATTTCGCTTGAATTGGCCTTCACATACAAAAAGTGAGCATAGAATTAGGCACAAATAAACACGAGAATTATTGCCATTGTTGAGTACAGATTTTACGTGTCAAGTTTGGTGTATTAAAATGAGAAGTAATGGATCACAAGACTTCAATGATTATCTCCATAAAATACACATCTGTCATCAAATTGACGAATAAGTTTGCTTTATTCTTTATAAAGTATTTTTTGGTGTAATCATGTAATTTGACGTAAGCAACTAATCGTGTCAATGGTTTTGTTAAAGTTTTAGATGAGTTCTGTCAACGTTTTAATCTCTCGTTGAAAGCAGGCCGAACTGGCAGCCGAATGGTTAACGCTCTTGCCTTCGGTTCAACAGTTCGTGGGTTCGAATCCCACCTTGGGCATGGATATTTGTAGTAGTACGGAATCCACTTTAAATCGTAGGTCCCGGTCTAATTAGCCCTCGTGTGTAAAAAATGACCGTTGAGCGACAAATAAACTCGTAGAAAGCTGATGAAATAGCAAATAATTCTATTTAACTCGATATAAGGATTTACATTTCAGATTTATGAAGTTTATGTTGGTAAATATATTCGTAATTTGAGTTATTTCAGATTATTAGGAATATTTAAAGTACTTTTGAAACACTTCTATATTTCACTGGATAATCTCGTGTAAAATAAAAAGCTATGCATGGTATTTATTTTCAGAACACAATACTTAATGATTTTTTTGGCCTGTTTAAAATTTTAAGAATGTATACGTTTGATAGAAAATTATCGAAGTACAAAGCAGATTTCATTTCACTTTTTATCAAAGTAATTCCTATTGTGCATACATCACTTACAAATTCATAGCTTTTGTTGTTGTTACTAATCCCAGTTGGTGTAGCTCTGCTACACCAACTCCATAAACCAAAATCTCCAAAAAGTCCAAAAACAGTAAAGGGTCCATCAAAATCTCACGAGCAGTAAAATTTAGGCACTTGAGAATATGGTTGGGGAAGCCTGTGCGGCCTTACACCAGTGACACTCAGTAAAGAGTTTCCGACCCTGCTGGAGGGTGAGGGAACTAATGTGACCACTCAAAAAGCGAGATAGAGCCGTCTGCTGCTTCCTAGAAATATTTAAACTGTGAGTCCAACGTGGTCGCACTACAAAGTACCAAGTTTGAACTGGAGGAATTCTCCAAAGGGCATTGGTTTCCATTTTCTTTATTGAGATTTCAGAAAAAGTTAGACAAGTATTATTATGCAAGGCAGCCGCAGAGGCAGATTTGGCCAAGGTATCAGCAATTTCATTCCCCTCCAAACCAACATGGGAAGGAACCCATTGGAAGTAGATAGTGTGTCCTGAAGAAAGTCGACTGACAAGTCATGGCTTTTAATAACTACTATCACTTCTAAATTTGGAATAAAACTTTTGAAAACCTTTCGAATGTTAGCCGTTAATTATTATACGGTTTACTTCTGCTAACATCCTTCATCCCAAATATTCGCCTTGAACAAAAATCTTTTCCCATGTATGCTTGAAGTCTTAAGCATTTGTTTTTGAAATGATTTAAATTACGAAACTGCAGAAATGGATTCTAATTAATTCTGGATTACAACTTTAACAATATTTACAGTATTAATTACTTTGCTGAAACAACCACAGAATGGAAAATCGTTGAATACGTGGGCAATTTTTAAAAGTTCATGACTTCAAATAGATGCTGTGATGTGATCGCATTTTTATTACGTATTCCACTATCTTCGGCAATATTCGTGACATTTGGAGACATTTTGAATAATTTGCATTTCATTCCATTGCATTCAAAAGCAAACGATTAATGTTTCTGTTTTGATAATGGAGTAAAAATATTTTAATATGTTGATAAAACATTATTTTTGGTGTGAAATAATTGCAGAAACTGAACAGAAGTTTAAAAAATATTATGGGGGCGGGGGACTCTCCATCACATGAGGATTAACAAATGACTCATGGAATTACATTGTGGCCAGAGCTCCAGTGGCTCTGTAGCTTCACGCCGCTTCCCGTAAGTTCAGCAAAGTGAAGCATCATTTGTCGTGGGCAGTGGTTGAAAGGGTGACCACGGTGTACTCTCCTTCACTGGGTTGCTGGAGCTCCGTGGGTTGGGGACGTGTCCACGTAAATTTGTGACGTCCAAAGTCCTTCCGCTGCTGTGGCGTGGATGTGGAGTGGAGGGTGCCAGCCCAGGTGTGCCCTCGTCACCTGACCGTGGTTCAAAAGGACGAGGCACCTTAAAAAAGATCTAAGTCGTACTTTCACCTTCGTGGTGCTCTGATCCAAACGAAAGACGCTCTCTATTGACTTAATTCGCACTGCCAAAGGCACAGCGAGCTTGGCTTGTCCAAGTGTCATAGGAAAACAACAACATTGTGGCCATAAGATCACAAGAGATGTCGACATTCTAAACATCCAACTGAGATAGTGGACACACTCGTTCACTCATAGACATTTGTTTTTAAATGAATTAAATCCTTGTTGTGAAACGTGTGATGAACCATTCACTGTACATCATATTTTAATTTCATGTCATGATTTTAACCATTTACGTTTATAATTTTTTAAAACGTATATTTGAACTTTGCTAGATTTATTGGGGGATCCACTTCACAAAAACCTATTTGCTTTTTTGAGACTAATAGGTTTTTTAGATGATATATTTAATCTATATAATATAAATTTTAAAGTATATATATATATATATATATATATATATATATATATATATATATATATATATATATATATATATATATATTATGTATGTATATACATATATATTATGTATGTATATACATTGATATTTTATCTATTTTTTTATATTTTATAAATTGATTTTAAGATTACTATATGCACTTATTTTTGTTTTTTAAAGTTTTAGTGGTGTTTAGGCTTAAAAAAATTAACAAAAAAAGAAGAAAACTCTTGGCGCAGCATGTCCTTTTTTAAACTTTGCGCCATAAAACCAAACCAACCAACCAATCAATGAAGAAATGATCAAAATGCACGATTTCATGTTAGAAGACAGCCGTGCCAAAGGGCATAAGAAGGCAAACAAATGAAATGTGTTTTCAATAATTTGCTTAAACATTTAGGCATGTGGAAAAGTTAACAGCACGGCAAAAAAGTGCCAAAAGACTCACCGTGGGTTTGTGGTTGGATAACCCCCTTCGAATGAAAAGGTCGCTGGTTCTATCTCTCAGCCACTATAAAGAACGGGTGATGGATGTGTGACTGTTTTCGGGGTTTTCTCCCTTGAGACACGTGAGTATAGCCCACTATGAAAATTTTTCCGGAAAGCAAATTACATGATGGAGGTTAAAATCCCTTAATACGTCTATCGGCTGTTACGTTGCTCTGTTACGGTGTCAAAATAGGTGCTGACAGTGGATTAAAATTGGACTCGTGAAACAACTTCAAACTAGTGTTTAGACAACTTCGAGACGAATCCGAGCGAATTTTCGAGTGTTGTGTACAGTTGATGGAATTTAGATTATTATACTAGAAATGAAAGACCAGTGAAAAGTGGTTTTATTTTAATAAACCTGCTCCGAAAAATGCAGAAATAGTTCAATCGACTTGAAATAATGTAGCCACTTTACTTGGATTCAAAAGGCATGATCCATTTTGAGGTAATCTGGAAAAAGGGAAAAACAATCACCTGATAGTTTTATGCTGATTTATTAGATCATTTTAATAAAAAAATTTGGAAGATAATCGGTCCAATATACTTTTTTTTCAAAAAACGTATTTTTTTTTCATTAAGTTTCAATCGCAGATACTAAATAGGTTGAATAACTACGAATTGCTGATTTATTCACCATGTTATTCTGACTTCCATGTTTCGACCGCTCCACATTTACATTTGTCTGTATTAGATAATTTAAATCGGGTTGGTAACGCATTTGTTGGAATTGACCTAGTTCTGACCCTAGAAATCCAGACATCTTCCATGCGAGATTTTGGAAGGAGACGATGCCAGTTCCTTATAGATAGCAGGTGAGCAAAACTGTTAGCATACTTGCTGTTCAGCCATTCCTTTAGATAAGAGTTCTTAAAATGAATCCAAGCGTAACGGGCGAGATCATCGGGAGAAATTGATTTGTCAATATACTGTCTGTGGAGTGCAGATTTAGCAATACAATCAGCTCTTTCGTTGCCGTCTATTCCAGAATGCTCTGGACCCATACAAAATGAATTGAATTGCAAATTACCATTGCATCGATGATTTCTGATCTAATTAACTGTATTACTGTAGGAGATTCCTTAGAGAAGTACTGTAGGAGATTCCTTAGAGAAGTGTAATAGAGCTGAGATACAGGAAAAGCTATCAGATAGTATCACATAGTTGTGAGCTTTCGTACAGACTTTTTTCAGTGCTAGTAAAATAGCTAGGCATTCGGCTTTGAAAATTGAATTTTGGGATGCAACCTTTACAGAAAAGAAATAATTTTGGCTGTAATTAAAGCCGAAAAATTAAGTGTGTTTTGGTTTGTTAGTTTTCTTTTTTATTTCAAAGTATCGGATTTATCAAGCTGTAGCCTTACTTGATGCAACAATTACAGAACTTATATTAATGGTTGCTGTTAATCGTGCTGTGCAAATGTTTTACTGTCCGGGTTAGGAAATTTTCTATTTAGAATTCATTTATAATAAATATATCAGAACTTGTCTTGAATAATTTTTTCTATTAATGTAGCTTTGTAACAGCAAGCGTTTTTTTATTGGAGTTCTTAGTTTTTATAAACTTTCATTAAAAACAGATAAATTACTTTTTTCAATGCTCAAACTATGAAGTTGTATGTATGAGCTTCCATTCACGCACGAAAATGTCATTTAGCATGTTACGCTTATGATTTCAGTTTTACTAAAAGCCCAAACATAAATGTCGTCAATCTTCAGACACATTAATCTCATAGAAAATCTTTGGGAAGAACACTCTCGAAATATGAGCACATTCCTAGTAAATTTTTTAAACAAAAGAATGGTATAACATGGATGGGGTTATTGTTAAATTAAGGGATTCAAGAAAATTCAATGTTCATAATCAAGTTTAAAGGATATCTCGCCAAGAGTAACTTTTAATATAAATTTCTGTGTAGTTATTTTACAAAAAGTGAGTTTTCTTATTTCCAGTGTTGACATATTTTCAGCTATTAAGAAATTATTACATGAAAATAATTTCTTTCTTACTTAACTTGTTCTTATAAGCTTGGTTAATCGCCGAATCAGTAGCAACATATTGTTTTTCAATTTTAAAAATTTTGATTTTATCTTTACTTTTCATTGCAAACAATCTAAGACGAGGGAAAAAAAAAATTCTCTTGAGTAATTATGTGAACGCCACCAATATTCAGCGTTCTAGAATGCTTACCCAATAATTGTGCTTCATCTGTAAATAATTTTATTTCGGGAATGTTTTTATCCTTTGTGTCTGGTTCTAAAATGAGCGAAGCCATTGTGTTAAAGCTTCGATCATACGTTAGTAGACGACTTTGACCCCCCCCCAAAAAAAATCGGTTCACAGATTGCCAATTTCAATTTTTAAAATGTTTGCCTTTTAAAATTTCCTTAAACTTTACCCTTAAAATTATGTTAAATTATATATGGCTATTTCTGCATTTATTAATAAAAGCGAAAAAATTATTTGTTTTCTTATAAAGAAAAAGATATAGGTCGTTTATTATGGAAACATCACTGATCATTCATCAGCTTAATTGAAACAGTTGATCTCGCTTTCGGTTCAGTAGATCGTAAGTTCGAATCCAACTTTTGACTTGAACTTTGTGTAGTGGTTCAAAACTCACTTTAAGCTGTAGGTCTTAGTTTACAAAATATGACCTTTGAGTATCAAATCTGTATCAATTAAGTAACTTCTATGGTTTGATTGATCAAATAGAAAACAATGACAATTTAATTGCTTGTAATCTTTGTCCTCCAGCAATCGTCTTTTAAGCTTTTCAAGGATAATAGGTTAGATTTTTCTTTAAATTTTCATTGTGGATGCATTTTATAAAAGCTTGTACCAAAATTTATGTTCAGCTGAAAATGTAAGTTCTATGCCCTCGGGTTTAAATTTCTTAATTTGCTGTATGGTCTATTACGATAACCAAATTTTCTTTAAATTTTTTGGTGAGTGAACAACATTTTGATTCTAAATCATAATTTCTCCTACTCATACGGAGAATATTGTTAGCAGGAGTTTCTACAGTGGGTATTTCTGATGAATTATATGCACTAATAAGATATATCTGCAGTATTGTACAAAGGATCGTATCTAAAAAATGTACAAAATTGCTTTTATTTAGACGGAAGCAGAAGACAGTGAGCTCTCTGTTGAATAAACCACACTTTTGGTTATTTTTTTTCAAAATGAAGGTAGTTTTACAGCTATTCTGCTTAGCAACGAATCAGATTTGGCACAGATGCCATATAACCCAGGATGCCAAATTCTGAGTTTGGCGATTTTTTGCTGGATTTTCTTATGTATCTGGCAACCTGGTTTTTATGTCATTGATATGGAGACCTATAAAAATTACGCAGAAAACTGTTTTGGCAACCCAAGTATTTACGTCATCGTGCACGTCACAATACGTATTCTTGGCAACATTTCTTCATCGCCAAAAAATTCAGAATTTGGAATCCTGGATTTTACGGCATCTGTGCCTTTAAGAAATACTTAGTAAAGCCCCAAAAGTTCAGATATAATTGTTAGTCATCATATGGGGGTATTGAAACTTTTCTCTGGATTTGAAAACTATGAGGCACATAAATATTCATTAGAATAAGGAATATATAAAATTTTTTGTCGCCAGATTTATGAAAATTACAGATAAGAGCGACCGCATGTTCGTATTTTAAAAAACCGTTTTCATTAAACATTTTACATACGGAGAGTCCATATTGTAAGTATATTATAAAAGAAACTAAAATCTTTAAGTTTCAATTCAAGAAAAATTTGCATTATTTAATAAATTTCATTTGAGATATACAAAATTCTGTAGTAGTTCTTGCATAATTTTTTAAAGTAAAAGAAACTTATTGATAAGTGTTTCATGTATTTTAATTTTTGTGCCAACTTTTAGCATAAATCTCGATTGTGGAATTTCTATTGAATGACTCATCTACGATTTTTTAATTTCTAATCGAACAAAACTTCTAATTCAACAATTATATAGATATTTTTAAATATTTTGAACACATTTGGAATAACAAGTGACTTCATAAACTTTTCTCATTTTATTACTCTTCTAATAAGATGTATTATGTGGTACAATATACACAGCGTAGAATTCCACAAATCTTGATTCTGAAGTAGATTCAAGACAACTGGATATCACAACTAGCGAAGTATCGTGTATCAATAAAATATATATTTCAATCATTAAAAAGTGCCGACCGATTGGCTGAGTGGTTAGCGTTCCTGACTCCTGAGCTGTTGGTCCCGGGTTCGACTCTCGGTTCGGGCATGGATGTTTCTTTCCTTCTCTGTTCCTCTGTCCTTTCTTTTGTGTTGTTATATGAATGTGGCCCGCCCTATAAACGGGTTTGTGGTGGTATGGCGCGGGTAACGCTACTCGCCTCCGTGACTTGATTCACAGGTGCTCGCTGGGTAACGATAAATGAGTAGCAGTTTCTGGCCTTGTTGTGGCATAGGGTTCAGTCATCCTTGTGTGCCCGCTAATGTATATAAAAAAATCATTAAAAAGTTGTTTACCTAAGGGTTGATTAAGTGAAAAACCTAAAATGGTTGTAATAAAGTAACTTCTCAAAAATATCTAGTTTTAAAATAAAGCTAGTTTTATAGATATCAATTATTCCCAATTTTCAGAGGGCCTTATGAACTACTATTTAAATCCACATTTAGACTATTTCTATTTCGCAATTAACTGTTTATAATTATTAAATTTTTGTGCCAACGGTTTTATTGAAAACTCTTTTTCGCGAAAAACTTCTTTCAAACACACATTTTTTTTTAGTTTGAACTAAGAACCTGGGAATTTTTTGAATCAAATATAAATTTTCTTCTGTACCTTTCTTTAACCTTATAAGACGTAACTTTTAACCGATTTCCTATCTTTTGTATTTTTTCAAACCTTTTTATTAGATTATCTTTGTATCTCGCATTTCAAATTTTTATACATTGTGCATACTTTATCCGGTAAAAGAGTGTAGATACATTTTTTTTGGACGTTGGCTCGCTCTTGATTGAAGTTGTAGAAAATCGATAGTATTCTTATTTCATGCAAGTACGAACAACCGCTGCATAAATGGAAGCAACTGCAGTAGTGGCACTCATATTCGATGATACACCTGCGTCAAACTCTCGAAATATGTAAATGCAGTTTTTATTCCAAGCTACGTACGAAATATTGACACACAATCGCCAAATAAACAGCTAGTTTTATTTAAAAAACTGTTTAATTGATATTTTTTTCAAATGGAATGTTCGATGCGTTTTAACTTCAATCAGCATTTCTGGATGTATAAATTTCCAATACTATTCATAAATCTGCAATCTCAGAGCTTTTTAAATGAATTATTGGAAGGCAAATGAAAAGCGAGAGACTTATAATGCTTATTAATGCATTTTTTTACTCATTTTTACTTCCATCTTGAAAATTGGATTATATTGTACATATGCAGTATATATATACTTATGCTTTATATATATATATATACAGGGTGATACTAAATTGTTTTTGCAAATTAAGAGGGATGATAGTACCCATCCAGGCAAGCAATAATTACATAGGAACACAGGGTCGCATTCCATTCTGAGAGGCAGAAAAATGGAAAGTGAAAACGCATCAAGAATCTATCACAAATTTACTGTATGGAATTTTCCTCAGAGAAGTAGTACTTTGCTGTTATTGGTTACTGGAGAAAGCCAATCAGAATAGACGTTGTCTTTTAAAAACGGCACATCATCATCGCTTCAAGTTCCACAATTTCCTTCATTAGTATTATTTAGTGATGAGGCAACATTCAGCACAGAGATGGTATTTTCAACACACGCAATCAACATGTTTGGTCTGACAACAATCCCCACAGTACAACGCTTCGTAGACACCAGCAGAAATTCTCCGTGAACATCTGGGCATTTATATATTACCTGGTAGGCCCTTACATAATGCCAGACCGTTTGACCGGCGCAACATACCGTATCTTCTTAGAATAAGCGCTTCCCAGTTTATTGCACGGGCTGTTGCACTCCCCATCCTTGGCGCAGCATGTCCATTTTTTGGACCTTGCGCCATAAAACCTAACCAACTTACCAATCAGCTTCCCATCCAGAAAGGCATGTGGTTTATGCATGATGGAGCCCCATCACATTTTCCCATCACGGTTTTGAATGCTACATATACCGCTCGATGGATTGGACGTAGCGGACATGTGGCCTGGCCTCATCACTCACCAGAACTCACCCCATTGGAATTGTTCTTCTGGCAGTACCTGAAATCTTTAGTGTGTAAGACGCCTGTGGACTCAGCTGAAGATCTCGTGGCTAGAATCGTTGTTGCCACGAACAAAATTAACAAGATACCAGGATACATTTTGAGCATTAGAGGTTTCCACTAAACAATAATTATAATCGGGAAACTTTTGGTATTGTACATTCGCTTATTCATCTCTGTTTAAGTTCAAGTGGGAATTCCTCTTTTCTGCCTCAGAGTGGAATGCGACCCTGTGTTCCTATGTAATTATTGCTTGTCTGGATGGATGCTATCACCCCTCTCAATTTGTAAAAACAATTTAGAATGACCATAAAATAAGCATCTTACTATCTTTAAGCTAAAACAAAGGGAGTCACAAAATCGATTTGTGATACCCTTTAAATAAAACAGAATAGAAACTTAACATCATTAAGTGTATCATTTCAATATGTATCTTAATGACGTTACCAAGTTATATTAGGATCGAAGTTACTATTTGCTTTCGAAATGTTTACGAGTAAAAAGTGTAGGTGACTAATCCGACAAATTTTCTGTTTGCTTGTTTTTTAGTTTCACAGGGAATTATGATAATATATTCAAGTGAAATCCTGTTATAGGAGATTCTAATTGCCGAAGGGTATTATAAGCATTTAAGCATCCATTGCCTTCTCAACTTCAGAAAGTATTTTTCGCAGTGAGCCCCATTAATGTGTCGCAAGTGGGGCGGGGAAATCGAACACACCGACAGATGTGAGTAAGCAGGAACATTCGACTAAGTCTGATGGAAGATGAGTGGGAGTTTTCGAAATTTCGAAGCTAAGAGAAGCAGATCTCTCAATACTTGACCTGCCACCCGCATTTTACTTGGTATTCTTTTTTGTTGGACATTGTGACCGTATCATATTGAAGGTGCTTTAGCCACCTTTAGTGAACTCGACAGATCTTCGGTTGAGTCAGAATTCGAATTCACTATCTTCCGACATGAGAAAGATATCTTAATCAACCTTCGCAGCCCTTCACAGACAGACATGCATGCAAAAATTAAAATCGTTAACCCACTGTTTACCAATAGCTGGAACCCAACCCGTGACATCAACTCTGAAGAGCGCAGTGTTATTAAGCTACGGTAAGCTCAGTGTGACACTTCTTTCAAATAGCACTAAACTCTAAGACTGAATTAAATCATTTTAATATCCACCGCTTAAATTTTTTTTTCTGGGGGACTTAGATAGGGTTCTGTATTTACTTGTTTGAAGGGTGAAAATTTGGAAAAACACCCAAATGCCTGATATCCAGAAGACATGATCTTAACACCAACTTGCCGTTATCAGAGTGGATGAATCGAACCCATAAATTTTCGCTTTTAAAAGCATTATTCTACTAGTAAATTATCATGAGATCAATAAGTAAAATCTTTGGGAGGGAAGGAGAAATAAAATCAACCGAAGATAAATTTTTGATCTTATGATTTAACGCTATTCAGATCAATTCTCTTCAAATGAGATCTGCATTGGACTCGTATCAAAAATACAAAACTTTTAACGCATTTGATGAAATATACTTGTAATTCTCTACACTTTCATTGCCGACGTTTTTTGCTTTTTTTTTTTTTGTTGAACAATTGAAGATCTTATGTTTGATAGTAAAAACAGCTAATTAGGGAAAAAAAATCTGCTGTTTTAACTCGAAATTAATGTAAGTCGAAAGATTGTATTTTAAAATGGAGAAAGAATCGAAATTTTTAGAGCTTTATATTGAGACTCTATGCCAGTCTATTCCGTTAAGGCATTATTCTTGATTTAAAAGGATGCAGGTAACTCTATATAGGATGAAGATGCATAAACTCTAGTAAATGTATTAGCATTCTACAGGGTGATTATAAAAAAACTTTGCCAACATCTGCACTTCTAGCGTCCATTCTATTTAACCGATCAAGATGATACTTCAAATATAGTTCTTTTGAGATATGCGCTCGAGATTCCGTGAATGGCTACACAGTGGCCCTCGCGGTTACAGTTATAGTGACAGAAACTCGAAATTTTCGAATGGCAACGCCTACTTTTTACCATCGCAAAATGTTCAGCACATGCGAAAACCCTAAATAGCGTTGAAACGGTACCGATATGTCCGAAAACCGACGTGTTATACACATACAAACAGTTCTTCAAGGCTCACGGAGGAATAATGCATACGACAGAGACAAGACACTGCTCAATGATGAGAACACATAGAGAAAAAAAATCCTTATTAATTTCAAACATTTTCCACATGAGTGCCATCACAGGCAATTACGCATTGCATGCGGGAGACGGTGGACAATGTCGCTGCACGCAACATGGCACGAGGGATGTTTCCAATCTCACGCCGTATAGAATCCTTTAAGTCCGACAATGTTTGAGGATTGCACAGATAAACTCTGGATTTGAGATAGCCCCAAAACCAGAAATCCATAGGCGTCAGATCTGGGGATCGCGCAGGCCACGGAAAAGGATAATAGCGTGAGATGATGCGATCACCAAAATGCTGATCCAAGAGCCTTTTAACTGACCTCGCTATATGTGGAGGTGCGCCATCTTGCATCCAAACAATGTCATTGAGTGCATTCAGCCGACGCAACTCCGGTAAGACATAATTTTTCAGCATGGCTGCATACCGAGGGCCCGTTACAGAACATGTTGCAGGGCCAGTCGGGGTCGTTTCCTCAAAGAAGAACGGGCCCAGAACAAATGTAGCTGTAATGCCGCAACACGCAGTCACTTTGGCGTCAAATAATGGTACTGGCGCCACAGCATAAGGATTCGTCTCTCCCCAGTGCACACAATTTGTCGTAGAGCGTCAAAAGATCAATGAAAATTGTACATAGAATTCACATGGTATCAGTTCACAATTTATTCTCAAAATATTAGCATTATTTTAATAATTTTAATAATTCACCAACCGCCCAACTTGCTTAGTGGCCAGCGTGCCTGACTGCGGATAGGGAGGTCCTGGGTTCGAATCCCGATTCGGGCATGGATGTACTTTCTATCTATCCTGTCTTTGTCCTTTCCTTGTATGAATGGTTGCCTGCCCTATATACTGGTACCTATGGCGTATGTGTACTAAGGAAGTCGGTAAATAATGACTAATAATAAATGACTAAGAAGACCTCTGCATGTTAAATACCTAATATGGTTCAGTTGGAAAAGTGGAGTAGCGCACCCCATAATGCCAGACTTGCTGGCACACGACAACAACAAGAGTTTATCACAGAAAGAATTTTATCAATCGGTGAAATTGCACGAATCTTTTAGATTGTGGTAGTACGAGTCCAAAGCCTGATTAAGATGTAGAAAGATTAATTTAATTCTATAAATATTGCTCTTGAGTTTTTTTTTGATTAATAAAAAATGCAGCAAAATGACCTAAAATACGATCCAATTTTTCAGTCTGAAACGAATTTGTATATAAAATTTTGTTTATTAATGAAATGTTTATTACTTCATTTGATTAATCAATTTTTATAAAAACTTCTTTATTTTCAAAATTCTACTGTCTTAAATTATACTTTTTGTTAGTTTAATTAGAAAAATGTTAAATAATTGTGAAATATCATCCAGCGTGTACATGGTTAATATTGTTGAGTTTTAGTTAATCCTTCTGATGGCAGGTTGATAAGGACTAACTTCGGCTTTCAATTCTATGGTATGTGGGCTTGGTTCCTCCTCTGTGGGCATAATTTTTAACGATTTCGCATGTTCGTTTTATGTTTTATGTATCGGTCAAATTGGTTCTAGCGTGCACAAAAAGAAGTCACCTTAAAATGAAAATCCATTTATAAACTGCAAAAAGTAGTAAAACTTTCTAACGTTAGGAAGAAAAAAATTTGCTTCTACAAAATCACTTATCTTTGTTTCGAAATATTTCTATATAACTATGTTTAAGTTTCTAATAGATTAAAAACAATGTAGCCCAAAAAATAGTCCTTGAAACAAGCTGCAAAAATCGTTATACCAAAATATGTATGAAATGTTATGCATCAGAAGTTTAGCTCATGATGAAACGTTAAAATTCTAGCTTTTGAAAATTATATATATGTATAAATTTTAAGTTTTATACTCAAAATACTTGTATTGGAAAACCTACAAATTTGTAGACACTAGACATTTAAGAAAAATATTCAGCATTCACACACATTTTGATTCATCACAACTGAACAGTGTATAAAATTGCTTTTTATAGAGTAAAGTTTTTGATATAAGGATTGCCAATATGTTTTTGAAGAACATTATTTTTGCAACGTATTCCGCTTGTCAATTTATACTAATATACGAGATTTGTCCGGAAAATACGTATAAAGTTGAATAATAACTTTATTTTACAATTATTCAGGTATTACAATACGGTCTCCTTCAAAGTACTCACCCTGAGACGAGATACACTTCTGCCAACGCCGTTTCCACTGTTGATAACATTGCTGAAAGTCTTCAGTTGTGATGCTGTTCAGTTGCCGTGTCGTTTCTGCCTTGATCCCTTCCACATCTCCCAAGTGCCGCCCCCGAAGCACCATTTTGCATTTCGGGAACAAGAAGTCATAAAGAGCTAAATCGGGTGAATAAGGCGAGTGCTTTGTCACGGTTATTGAACTTCGGGCCAAAAACTGCCGAGCTGGCAGCCGAATGGTTAGCGCTCTTGCCTTCGGTTCAACAGTTCGTGGGTTCGAATCCCACCTTGGGCATGGATGTTTGTAGTGGTTCGGATTCCACTTTAAACCGTAAGTCCCGGTCTAATTAGCCCTCGTGTGCAAAAAATGACCGTTGAGCGACAAACAAACCAAACCATCGGGCCAAAAACTCACGCACAACGAGTGACGTGTGTCGTTGTCGTGATGAAGGATCCACCTGATCCCTCTTGGCCATTCTTGCCCAGCTTTGCAAGAAACTTGATGTTGATGCGCGTTCCTCAATCAGAGAACTTCATGCCGACGGCAGGTGACAAAAGGTAACTTTCAACAAGCAGCCGCACACTCCTATTTACACGCAGAGCGGTCTGACTCGAACTGAGCGTTGATGGGATTGGTGACAACAGTAGTGCCACCTGGCGGTGACTGCAAACAGTAAAATAGTTATTATTAAACTTTTATGCGTATTTTCAGGACAAACCTCGTATAATTTAAATGAAGCTTCATGAACTAAATATTCATGTGATAAATGTATCATGAGCTTTTCCTTTTCAATTCTCCCGGTAAAAATGCTGAGCTGGCATCCTAATATTTGTTCAAGAATTCGTGGGTTCAGATCCCACTTTGGGTTGGGCTATTTGTAAAGTTCGAAATCACTAAGCAGTTAAACTCAGTCGAATTAGCTCTACTGTGCAAAACATTATAATTGAGTGACAGATCAAACTAGTTAGCATAAAACTATAAAAACATTATTTGGCAAAACATCGCAACTTGTAGTAAAGTAACATTTTTTTACCAAAAAGGTTATTTAAAATGTTTGGTTTCATGTTGAAGGACTTCAGACAGGCTCTCTTCAGAAGGAAAACCGACTGCAAGGCGAATGGTTAGTCCTTTGTCCTTCTGCTCAGCAGTTAGTGAGTTCGATTCTCATCTCAAGCGTAGAAATGTAATTGTTGAGAATCCGCTTGGGCAAAATTATAGATCCTGATCTAATTATCCTTCGTATGAAGAGAATACCATTAATCGACAAATAGTTGTTCACTATGTTATACTTTAAAACTTGGCTTAATCGTTACTAATTCTTATATACTTTAAAACTTGGCTTAATCGTAGAACAGCATTCTTCAAAGCATAAGTTTCCAGGTTCAATCCCAATCGTTGTTGAACAAATGAAGATAAATATTGAGCTTCTGCTTTCTGTGTGTGCATGTCTGTCGTTCCAAGGTGCTTGGGAATCGTTCAAATTTCCTCCCTTGTGGCCACCTGTTCAAGAGTTCGTGGGCCGAGTTGGCAGCCGAATGGTTAGCGCTCTTGCCTTCGGTTCAACAGTTCGTGGGTTCAAATCCCACATTGGGCATGGATGTTTGTAGTGGTTCGGAATCCACTTTAAACCGTAGGTCCCGGTCTAATTAGTCCTCGTGTGCAAAAATGACCGTTGAGTGACAAACAAAAAATCAAGAGTTCGTGGCCTACTGTCTGTCTAAAGTTTTCTCAGAAGGAAATTTACGCCATGGATAATTAAAACGCCATTCAGCATTTGGCTGTCCAGTACATGGTGTCAAGGAACATTCATCACAGATAAACGAAATACCTTGCGTTTTGGTTTAACTTTAGTAGTCCTTGGGTTGGATTCCGAGCTGGCAATCGAAAGATTAGCACCTTCAATGGAAAGACTAGCCTTCAATTTGTTCATAAGTTCGATTCCCCTTCGGACTGGATGTTTGTAGTGGTTCGGAATCCACATTAATCTGACCTTCGATCAAATTAATTTTCATGTACAAAAGAGTGACTAACATTTCAACGAACTTTATTCAACAGCGACTAAGATTAAACTGAAGTTGTTCTATTCCAAAGAAGGTCGTTCTACCATTACATTATTATAAGCCCAATATTAAAACTGGAATATAATTAACTGATATTTTCAATTTTTGGTTTACTTTTTAAAGGGGTATTAATTTTTTTGGATTATCTCTGGCCAGCTTAGTTATGATAATGAATGCACCTAATATACACATTTATAGATTAGGTGCTGGGAAATCTCATTATTGCGCTTATTTGGAATTTTCTCTAGTTTCCTTCGTTTGACGTTGACATTGATCACAATAAGGTCACTGGGCTCCGCAGATATTCCTATTACGAAGTTCTTTTCATGCCGATCGATTGACTGAGTGGTTAGCGTTCCTGACTCCTGAGCTGTTGGTCCCGGGTTCGAATCCCGGTTCGGGCATGGATGTTTCTTTCCTTCTCTGTTCTCTCTGTGTTTCTCTGTCCTTTCTTCTGTTGTTATATGAATGTGGCTCGCCCTATAAACGGGTTTGTGGTGGTATGGCGCGGGTAACGCTACTCGCCTCCGTGACTTGGTTCACAGGTACCCGCTGGGTAACGAAAAATGGGTAGCACTCTCTGGCCTTGTTGTGGCATAGGGTTCAACCCTCTTGTGCCCGCCATTGGAAAAAGTTCCTTTCATTAAATTCAATAAGCAATTTAACCCGGGGTTTTCAAGATTCCATATCCTATATAATGAACGTTCGAAAGTAGGAATGAACTAAGAAGTTTTTATTTCAAGTTTTCAATTCAAAATGTTTTTTCCTAATCTGAGTTTATGCTTCGTATTCAGAAGTCTTAATATTTAACGACACAGATAATTCTGCGCATTTGATTTATTTTATTGCATTTATCATAAACTTTGTATAAATTTTTTCATTGAATTATATTGTACAGATTCTGGAATAAATCAGAATAAGAATTATTTACGAATTTACATGATTACTTTTTGCATGTATTTAGTATTTTGAACTAAGAAAAATTACAAATACGACAAAAATACCAAATTTCATAAGAATACTTATTTTTATAAGATTTATAAATGAATTTCAACTATTAGCATAAAAATTATTTTCCTTTTCGATCTTACTTTTGCTCATAATATAAAATTCTACAATTAAATTAATTTTAAACTAAATTCATTTAAGATTTATTGAAAGGGAAAAATGATTGGTATATAAATGTACTTTCTTATATAGTATGCATTTGATTAATTCTTTTTAATTTTCATATTGTAAAAGTTTAGGTTATAAATAGTTTTTTAATATTTTTGAAGGAAATATTTGAAATTTTAATAGAAATCTTGTGTAACCGAAAATCGTTAATTTGAAATATAAACTTAAAAGTGTTCATATCTCGAAGTTTTAACAAAGAATAATTATATTTTATTTAGTGAAAGCTTTTGATATATATTGATATAGATTTTTCAAAATTAAGATCAGCTGAGTTGGCAACTGAATGCTTAACATTCATGTCACCAGCGATGGGGCTTTGTTACTTTTCCTGTACTTAGTACGTACTGAGTACAGTTACTTTTAAAGTAACAAGTATTTTACCGATTACATTTCGTACTTGTTACAATTTCTTTTGTACTGCCATCTATCGGATTAAAATATGACACATTTTTTAAAATATTATAAATAAATTGAATAAAAACTAAATTAATAATAAATAAATTAATAATTAATTAAAACTAAATAAGTAGATCAATAATATTTTATATAAAACCATAAATTTAATTAATTAATATAATTAATGTTAATTTAAATTAGTATCATTTATAAATAAGCATTCACTTAAATATTAATGAAAAGATCTATAAAAATAATTCTTATTATTTATGCAACATTTCAGTAATAGCAAATTTTTGTTTTTCCTGTAATGCTATCATTTCTAGTATGAGACAAAGAAATTTAAACTGTTTATCTACAAACCGTTTTTTTATTTATTTATTTTTTTTTTTTGAAAAAAAAAATTTTTAATTTCTAAATCTTTTTAAACGTAATTCATTCAATATAAAAATCATGACATTTTTATTATTTACATTTATTTTCAGAATTTATATCTGTTCTAAGTAAATTTTTCCAATTATTCAATCGTAATTTTCAAAGACTTCCAATGTTAATTAAAATATAAAATTAGATGAGATAATATAATTTCAATTATTCAACCTAATCAGCTTAATTTTTTATTAGAATAATTGGAAAGTAAGACTTTCCAATTATGTAAATGAATTTTTATAATTAACTTGTAAATATTTTGCAATGAATTGTAAAGTGGGAAGTTTAATCAATTACAAAGAGGTTTTATTTTACGTTAAACAAAGAGGTTTTACTTACAAAAAATACAGCAATTAATCAGAAAAATCAACTAAAATTTAATTTCCTTTATTCTTCTATAATTAAACATTAACGAGACAAACATAGTAAAATTTTTTTATGTACAATAGATAATAATTTTTATTATAAAAGACGTTTACTGTTTATATTTTTATGTAGTAGATAAACCAGTTTTTTCTAAAATAAAAATTGCATTAACTCACATATTTTGTTTAAGTTTCCTGAAACTTAATCAATTTATGGTTAAATAAAGTAGCTTTGCAATTAAAACTATAGTTTTATTATTAATATATTAACATAATTAATATATTAATAATGTTTAAGTAAACATAATTATTTTATATTAGATATAGTTGCATAAATTTCAATAACTATCAAAAAATATAAAATAGTTTTACCAATAATCTAAATATTATAATGTATTAAGGTAAAATATTGAGAAACTACGTTAAATAAAAAATGGAGGTGTCAAATTACATACATTTTATTTACATCAATCCATAATTTAAGAAATAAACATGACAGTAACACATGATGGTATAAATAAAGATAAGGTAAAAATTAACTTAATTAAACTTTTTTTTTCATTTCGAATTTTTAAACTAAAATGAATAAACTACCTTTATTAGGTTTAAATCAACATTCTCATTATCTGAATAAATATAAATCGTATGGTAAAAAATACAAAAGAACATTTTTTCTAAAAATTTAAATTCTTTATATTTACAGAAAAATATAGTGAAACTAAAACATAGTTGAATAAAAAATAAACATATTTAAATGGAATTATAATAAAAAATATGCATAGTAAAAATAACAATGGAAATATGTAAGCAGATTTATATAATTTAAATATTTTTTAATTTAAGAAATCTGACCTTATTTAAGGTTAAAATAAATATGTTATATATGTTCATAAAATAAAATAAAATTTTTAAAAGAAATAATAACAAAAATAAAAGTTAATAAAAATTGCTAAATACATAACAAGAATATCATGCTTTTCTTATATTTAAAAAAACGTCATATATTTGAAAAAGAACGACAATCACTAAATAACTGAAACGAAATAAATGTACATGCGTATTTTATTTCGCAATATAAATTCATATCTCCCTCTCCAACCCAAAGAGATCTCTCAATTCCCAAATATCCCTCTTCTATTTACCCAGTTAAACCAACTGTCATTTCCCTTCTCCCACCCAGCCTCTCTACCATAAGAAGCTACCATAATCTCAAAATTCATCCGTTTGTATCGATATATCAATGACATTGTTACTTGTACTCGCTCTGTCATTGGCTCTTTTGTACTTGTTACAAAAGAGCCAATGACAGAGCGCAATGTACACTTATTACTTTGTACACTTATTACAAGCACGTACGCACATACTCGCTGATTACTTTGTAACAAGCTAGTACGTGAGTACTTGTTGATTACTTTGTAACAAGCAAGTACAAAGTAACAAGCAAGTCCGTGAGTACTTGCTTGTTACTTTGTAACAGGCACTTACTCACGTACTGGCTTATTACTTTGTAACAGGCACGTATTTACGTACTCGCTCTGTCTTTGAAACTGGTTCTTTTAAATCTTCTATGACAGCCATAGCTTCTAATTCGTAACTAGAATATTTTCGCTCAACTTCTGTTCCCTTCTCACTCATGTAGTAAGCAGGGTTGAACTGATTATCTACTAAAGACTTTTGAAGAAAAGTGGCACCATAACCATCAATGCTGGGATCACAATGAATTCCGGTTTCACTTTGAGGAATAAAAATTGTAAAACTGAGTTCCATGGATAAAATGTATTTCAATTGGTTAAAGGAATTTATTTCATTTTCACCAAATTTAAATTCAGATTCTTTCCTTAATAAATCACTTTTAAAGATTTAGCAATAATAGAATAATTCTAAATAAACTTTCTAAAGTAATCAGTCAGTCCGGAAAAGTTCTGAACGTCTTTTTCACTTTTTGGTTCGGGAAAATTAATTACAACTTGCGTTTTATTTATTGATGAGTATAATTTACCATTTATTATTTTATAGCCTAAAAATTCTATTTTACGTTTCAATAAATTACATTTTCTTAAGTCAACTGAAGTCCATATTCCGATTCAGTTTTAGGAGAAGTTTAAGTTTTTTAACCCCTTCTGTTTCATTTTCGGCAGTAATAATTATGTCATCCATATAAATCACTACTACACCTTCTTTTAATAATTTTCGAAACACATTATTGATGTATTTTTGAAAAGTACTCGGAGAATTAGTTAATCCAAATGGGCACTTCAAAACCTTATATTGACTATCGTGGGTAACGAATGAAGTACATTTGCAAGAATTTTCTTCAACATCAACATGGAAGAAGCCATTTCTTAAATCCAAAGTTGTCAATACTACGGAAGAATGTAAGTTATCTATTACGTCATCAATAACTGGCAAAGGGAAATGTTCACGAACCGTTTTCTAATTAAGTCGTCTGTAATCAGTACAAAGTCTATGGTTATTATCTTTTTTCTTAACTAATACTACAGGTGAAGAGAAATCGGAAGAACTATCATGAATTATTCCCTTGACTAACCATTCTTTGAGCTTCAACTATTTTTTTCTCAAAAAGTGGTATTCGGCAAAGGGAAGAACAAATGGGGGTTTAATCAGTTAAATTAATTTTCATCTTAACATCAACAGTTTTAATTTTATTAGGAACATAATTTTTTATTAATGAATGTATTTCAGAACACAATGATTTATCCTTAATGTGACTTAAATCAATTTCTGATTCATTGTTAAGATTTACAAAATTAATTAAGAAATTTTCTATTTCGTTCTTGTTAGTGTGAAACTATACTCTGTTGGTTGAAACTATTAAAGTACCTTGGTTAATAATGTCAGTTCCTACAATTAAATCAAAACTTACAGAGTCATCATTTATGACAAAAATATTTGTATTAACTTTTGAATTATCAATTTCAACTTCTGCATTAAAATAATCCAATTATTTAATTGATGTCATTCCTAAATCAGTCAACGAAATATTATGGGCGCTCCGTGGCTGAGTGGTCAAAGTATCACTCCGCTAATCGCTTGAGAGCGTAGGAGTGTGGGTTCGATTCCCACCGTGGCCCTGGGTATTTTCTTCGTTATTCTTCTGTGGTTGTACATCTGTCATTGTACTATTTGTCCTATTATCAACGAAGACTTACAAGCGGATCTCAAGAATCAAGCATACAAGTCTGAATATATGTAATGTAATAAATAAAAAAAAAAACGAAATATTAAGCGATTGTAAATTAACAGTATCTTTAATTTTATTAAATAAACTCTTTCAAAATCGTTTTCTGACTTCCAGTATCAATTAATGAAGCGAAATTCAAGTTACCAATTTTAACATCCTTACGAATTAAATTTTGAGAACTGATCGCATTTATTTTCGGTTGATCATCTAAACAACATGTTTCTTTCGATTTCGGACATTTCGAAGCTTTACGTCCAAAATATTGACATGAAAAACACTTTAAACCCTTATCTTTATGTATAAACTATTTAGAAAAATGTGTGAACGTGAACCACAGTTGTAACACACTCTATTCATTTTCATTTTCCTTAGTAATTCGTGAAGAGTAGCCAAATTTAATTCGACAGAAAATCCACTGATTAAGGCATCTTTTAATTTTTTCCACGAGTTTATTTCCGGCTCTGTTCTAACAAATAATAAGGCATTTCCACCAAGCGATCTTTTAGCAAAAATAAACTTTTGTAAATCTGAAAAATGGAACAGTTTCCCTACATTTTCAAAAATTTCTATCTAGTTATTGTTGTTCTCGTGTCCATGAAAATAGCGTAGATAATAAGGAAAGTCTCTAAATAACATCGAAAGTCTTGTCCACTGCCTCTGCAATTAGGGCTGTAGAGAATTTCTTGCAATGAGTCCCTGAGTGGGACCATTCCCATTTTTAATAAGTTTACCGCAACAGCTGGGCATTCCAAGGTGTGATTGGGCGTGAGCTAGACTCCTGGGCAGTGCTTATCTAGTTATTAATGTTTTCATACGACTCGGCTTGGTAATAGTGCTTTCGATTTCAGAATAATTGATATTTTGAGAATTTATCTTTTTACAGAGTTCATTAGAAATATCACTCAAATTGAAATTATTTTTATTACCACACTGCATTGGAGAATCTGCTTCGCTTTCATTTTTGTTTGTTTTGTCTACTTCTGATTCCGACATACAGGCGTCGTTCATTCCCTCAGCTAAAGAGTTCAAAGAACACAACTGTTCTAGTATTCTTTTTCCTATTTCAGATTTATTTCCTTCGAAAGAAATATTTATGATATTAGAAATTGTTATTAATTCATTCAAAGAAAAATTATCTTCTATAGCTTTTAATTTCTCCACTTACAATAGCAAAATTAAAACCAGAAATTTCTTTTATACGCTTTCGATTTGACCGATCTCTGTCCGAATCGAAAATAAATTTGTGTAGAAATTATACTTTATCCGACTTAATGAGCTGCAATACAATGCATATCTTTTTCATGTCATTTAACTTCCTCTTGAAATGAAAAAAATGTACATACCCTTTTCTGATGCTTGACTTGTAGGATGATTATTATTAGAATGGTAGTATCCAAAGTTATTAAAATTAACGGCGAATCAAAATTGAAAAGTATAACACTTTAACAAAATGATAAACATATAAATTTTTTAATTTTACAATCGCATCACATTCTTTTCTTAACAATATCGTCATATCAATATCTTTTCCAGCACAACACTTTTGATGCCAAAAATATGGGTTCTCTGGGTTATTGTCTCATGAAATAATAACACATTATATTTAAATGATGTAATTGCGGTTTTGAACAAAATAAGACTACTACATATTTACAAAGGAATATCAAATAATAATCCAGCATTATTTTAGTGAACAATTGGAAATTAGTCCAGTTAAGCCACTTTGGCGAACTTATCGCATCACTTTATCACCTGCTTGGCGCATTTTACCCTCGGTACGAATCTCTTCACTTTGGCGGGAAAATCTAGTATCTTATTAATACATGGATCGGTAAATTTTTTTTTTAAATTTTCTATCTTTGCAGACAAAAAACTAAATGTTTAAAATCAAACATAATCATAATGTATTATTTGGACTTAAAAACACCAATTTTAATTAGATTATTGCAGTAAAGAAATATTTTTATTAAAATAATTTACTCACAATTTTACACATTCCATGTTTTAGGAAAATGAACTGAAGCACATGCAATGTTAAATTTTCAATTTGAAGCATTATATTTCATTTACTTAGAAGCTAAATAAAAAGATTCTTTCATTATACTTATGTATTTGTTCTAGATTTAAGAAAATTACAAAATCAATTCTCGAAATCAAATGAATCTTCAAAACAATTTGTATATCTTTAAAATTAAAATTTAGATAAAATAACATAAAAAATTACAAGTAATGCCTTAAAAAATTTACAGTAACAGAAAAAACTAGAATAATAAAGGAAATATAATGATTTAACTAATAGCTTCATCATAATCTCTGATAGTGCAAAATCTTTAAAAAAAATTTGCTCTTTAATACTTAACAGGATAAAATTACATAACTGTTTAATAATTGTTATATGTAGTGTTGGATAAATTGCATTCAAGATTTAACACATTTTTAAGAAATCAATTTAGTTGAGTACCCGATGTTTTAATGAAAATAAAGTCAAAGGGTTGTTTGATTTTTATGGGTAACATTTTTAGAGAGTAAATACTTTAAATTCTTTCTTATATAAGAGCAGTTATTTTAAAAAAATTGAATATAATTTCTATAACTTGTATTTGATACTAGTGCGATTTTTATTTCAAAATGAAATACATGTAAACTTAAACTAGAGAACAGATTTAAGCACAACAATGAATATAAAACACATTTATCTCAAACAAAATCTACATAATTATAAGATTTTTATATGATGAACTGATTATTTTTACACACATGACTAAAATTTAAATAATTCAATACTATAGTTTTGCATGGTATGTATACAATTCCTTCATTTACCTAACAAATGTCAGAGATATCAGAATCACACAGAATAGAATTCTTAGAAGGAAATGTTTATACTTACAAAATGCTACATCACATATTTTTGTCTTAAAATTACTGATGCTTTCAACAATTACAAATATTCTTCATTTTCAGTCAACTAACTTTGTTTCAATTAACATTATGAACATTACTACATCAAAGTCACCATTCAAAATATTCACTGATATTGAAGATACACATATTTATAGTTGCTGAATAAATAAAGAGAAGGTCAAATGACTGCAAAATCAGACAAAGATCAGAAGGATAAATTTAGTCTACAGGCAGGAAATCTTAAAAAGTAGCGATGTAACAAATTAAGAATTTTTTGGTTATTATGATGTTTTGAAAGTATTAACAGAAAATTCTACAATTTTTCTTCTCACACTTGAACAACATTATGTTAAAGCCAAATTTGTTCTCTACTGTTCTATAAACTTATTAAAATTCAGAGATTCAAATTATCTGCTGCATATTGCACATCTATATTATTCTGTACTTAACAATATATGTTTTTAACTCAACCTAACTTTTATTATCTATGGTACTAGCATAGGAAACATTGATTACTTTGAAAATAAAGAAATTACAGAATTAAAATATATGGCTGAATATAATATACACTCAATGTTGTTTATTTATGCAAATTTAAATTGCAAGTACAAAATTAATGATTTAAATGTATTTTTAATTTTAGAAAAAAAATATATACATAAGGCCACATATTAAATATCTCTATTTAGAATTATTCTTATGCAAAACTTTCAATAGCAGTGAGACAAATAATTTTATTTAAAGTTTACTATACTCCTGGTACATCCATAATCTTCAAGAGTTGTCTGAATAAAAAGTTTGAGCAGAAAATATGCAAAACATAATATTTTCAAAATTTCAACACTAACAATAGATACATATATAATTTATTCTAAGTTTATATTTCTCAAAAGAAAAAGAAATCTATAAGGTATTTTTTGGAATGTCTTAAAATGAAAGAAATTTGTATGATGTGTTCGACACATTCATTTGGAAAGAATTCGTTGTCTATAAAGTCCCCTCTCTTCCATGGTAGCACAAAGTAAAATAAAACATTCAGTTCTGAAATATGACTAATATTTCATAAATGCAAGATATAATATTTACTACTGAATAAAATAGATTATGGCTGCACAAAATGTGCAGTTTCTGCACGGATGACTGTACAAAACAAATTGAAGAGTTACCTTAACAAGTCATATCAAAACTCTTGTGAGATCAAGATAAACAAGTGACAATATAAAAATCTAGCATTGTTAGTCATTCTACGAAGAGTAAATAACTCGCAAATGCTTCATACAATAACAATTATGGCCTAATTTGATGCACAACTAATGCACTTCAATGTACAAAATTAAACTTGATATGAGACATAGAATGTTAAAAAAAACTATATATTATCTCTGTGAATAATTATCGAAAGATTTTGTATTTAGTTTGATATTAGCCATAAGTTTTTACAAAAATATTGGTATAAAAGCTAGTCTTTTCATTTTACAAAATGAATGCATTGAAGAAAGAAAATTCAATATACTTTACTCTTAAAAGCTATCATATTTATCAAGTTATTCACTTCTATTTTGCTGACCTAAATGTACATTGTCAGCAAGTGGTAAATTAAGTTCTTGATTTATTGTACCCTGCAGCTGATTGGTCATATTAGGATGAAATGAAACTGGATTTGAAAAATGAGAACATAAATCATTACCAGATGGCATTTGATCTGAGCCAGTCAGTCCTGAATTTGCAAAAGTAAGGTTAGAATGAGGTGATAGACTTTGTATGGGATAATGTGGCGAAGACATTTGTTGTCGAGATGATGGTATGGGTTGACTCTGAGGAACATCAGCCCAAGTACTTGGTGATACAATTGGTTGAGGAGAACCAATAGTTTGGGCTAATTGTGAGCAGTTGATGGAAGAGATCTCAAATGTTGGAGGGAGTATTTACTGTTGTGAAGGAGAATGTGTAGATCCTTGTGAATTGTCAAGAATTACTTGTTGAGGACTATCAGGAGGATGTGTAGGTGAAGCCATTTGTTTTATTTGGGAACTGTAAAATAGTTTGTGAGTTTTGCTGTTGAAACTGAAACTGTGAATTGTCAGTCTGAAACTGTTGTTGGTGACTAAAATTTGCAGTCATTGGTATTCTTGGACGTTATGTATACATAGGAGGTTGTGGGTGCGAAAACTGATTTGCTTGCTGTTGCTGAAGTTGTTGCCTCTATAAAGTTAATAAATGTTGTTGCCTATACCTCACATTTGGTTGAGAAGGATGCAGAATATTACTCCCAATCAAAAGTTGTTGCTTCTGCTTTTGTTGTTATTACTGCATCAGGGCTTTTTTTGCAGTTCTTCGTTTAATGAAAGCAGCCCTCAATTGCGGATTAGATTTTAAAATTGAAAGTACTTGCTGCTGCTGTTGTGGGAAGGATGGGTATTTTAAAGCTTGAATTAATGATTGTAAAGAATGCTGTAGTTGATTTGGATTTGAAGGTTCTTGGTTAGGCACAATTTGTGGTTGTCCTTCAACAATTGCATTTCCCATTGGACCAGACATATTATTATTAGGTCCAATAATCTGTGACTGTTTGTGTCTCAATCTTAACTTCTCACTCTGCTGCGGTTTTGGTTGTTGAGCTCCAGGAGATGGCTGGTTAATTGGATTTGAGTTTCCTCCATTATTCTGATTTACAGCAGAAGGCATTTCCTGAATTATCATTGCAGCAATTCTTCTCTTCAAAATCTGGACCTCCTGCTTTCCTTGTTGTAATTGTCGCTGTCTCAGCTTATGTCTAATATTCAAACAGAATAGCACTGTGCATTTAGTTTCTTTGCATGCTTTAGCATGACGATAGCACAAAGCAATGAATTGCTTACAAATAGAACATCCATTGACGGTTTTCCTATTGCACTGTTTAGCGTGTGCTACAAGTTTCTTCATATTCAAGCAACTAAGCATTCTGCAGTTTGTATCTCTACAATGACAAAAATGCACAAGTGATTGAACACATCTCTGAATTGATAGTTTTCTTGAATCCTGTGGGTTGGTAGTTTTTTGTGGATCAGAATTCGATAAATCATCATCTAATCCAAATCCAAGCTTTTCCATGCGATGTTTATGCCCATCTTTATTATAACAAATAACACACAAATCAAAATCTTCACAAATACTGCAGTGATATCTTGTTTCAACATGCTTCTTACAATCATTACAAGTATACACTAACTGGTCATAGTTTTGATTATGCAAGGAATTTTCCATGGCCATGGTAAATTAATTTGCCCGTCGAAGAGAAATCAAAATGATTATCTCTTGCAAATGTAATGCAGGATAACTTCAGCGTTGGATAAGTTTGACACGAAAGTAGGGATGGGAAGAAATACCTGTAACCAGTAATTGAATGTATAACAACCTGTAATCACTACTTTTTTTCCAAATACTCAGTACTTCCAGTAACAAAGTCAGCGGGAGTTCGAGTATCCTCAGACGGTTGCAGGTACAATGTACGTGACCAGTAGAGATGGAACCGAGTTACTTTTCCTGTACTTAGTACAGTTACTTTTAAAGTAACAAGTATTTTACCGATTACATTTTGTACTTGTTAGCATTTCTTTTGTACTGCCATCTATTAAATTAAAATATAATGACAAAGTTTTTAAAATTTTATAAATAAATCGGGTAAAAACAAAATTAATAACAAATAAATAAATAATTAATTAAATAAATAAATAAATCAATAATATTTTGTATTACTGCATAAAATTAATTAATATTAATTTTAATTTAAATCATTATCATTTATAAATAAGCATTCACTTATTCAATATTAATAAAAAGATCTGTAAAAATAATTATTATTTATGCAACATTTCGTTAATTGCAAGTTTTTGTTTTTCTTGTAATGCTTTAATTTCTAGTATGAGGCAAGGAAATATAAGTTATTTATCGGCAAACCGTTTTTTTTTTCTTTTTTTTGTAAAAAATTTTTAACTTCTAAATTTTCTTAAACTTATTTCATTCAATATAAAAATCATGACATTTTGTTATTTACATTTCTTTTCAGAATTTATATCTGTTCTAAGTAAATTTTCCAATTACTCAATAGTAATTTTGAAAGACATCCAATGTTAATTAAAATATAAAATTGGATGAGATAATATAATTTCAATTTTTCAACGTAATCAGCTTAATTTTTTATTAGAATTTAGTAAGACTTTCCAATTATATAAATGAATTTTTATAATTAACTGGTTAATATTTTGCAAAGAATTGTAAAGTGGGAGGTTTAATCAATTACAAAGAGGTTTTGTTTTATGTTTCCTAAGAAATACACAGCAATTAATCAAATCCACTTGAATTAAATTTCCTTTATTTTTATAGAAATAAACATTAACGAGACAAACAAAGTAAAAATTTCTTATGTATAATAGATAGTAATTTTTATTATAAAAGAAGTTTATTTGTTTATATTTTTATGTATTAGGTAAACGAGTTTTTCCTAAAATAAAAATCACACTAACTCACAAATCTTTTTTCGGTTACCTGAAACTTAATCAATTTATGGTGAAATAAAGTAGCTGTGCAATTAAAACCGTATTAATAATGTTTAAGTAAACATAATCATTTTGTATTAGATATAGTTGCATAAATTTTCAATAATTATCAAAAAATATGAAACAGTTTTAGAAACAATCTAAATGTAATAATGTTATTTAAGGTAAAATATTGAAAAATGTTTAATCCAAAATGGAGGAACAGAAATACATATATTTTCCTTACATCATTCAATAATTTAAGAAATAAACATGACGGTAACACATGATGGTAAAAATAAAGATAAGATAAAAATTAACTTAAAGCTTTTTTTTAATTTCGAAACTTTAAACTAAAATGAATAAACTACCGTTATTATGTTTAAATCAACATTCTCCTTATCTGAATAAAAATTAATCCTATGGTAAAAAATACAAAAGAACATTTTTTCTAAAAGTTTAAATTTTATATATTTACAGTAAAACATATAAAACATGGTTGAATAAAAAATAAACATATTTAAACGGATTTAAATAAAAAAAATATGCATAGTAAAAATAACAATGGAAGTACGTAAGCAAATTTAATTTAAATATATGTATTTTTTATTTAAGAAATCTGACCTAGTTTAAGGTTCAAATTAATATGTTATTATATATTATATATATTTGAAAAAGAACGATAATCACGAAAGAGATGTGCCACGATTATTGGTTTTCTCAACTCATTTATTTTATTAACCGAAACGCGAAACAAATGTACATGCGTATTTTATTTCGCAATATAAATTCATATTGTCCCCCTCTCCAACCTAAAGAGATCTTTCAATTCCCAAGTATCCCTCTTCTATTTTCCAGTTAAACCAACTCTTATTTCCCTTCTTCCACCCAGCCTCCCTACCATAAGAAGCTACCACATTCTCATAATTCATCCGTCTGTATCGATATATTGATGACATTGTTACTTGTACTCATTCTGTCATTGGCTCTTCTGTACTTGTTACATTCAGTCAAGTACACTGTAACTACACAGATTAATTTATAATCTGTGTAGATTATAAATTAATCTACTCAAGCTCGTACTCACGTACTCGCTGATTACTTTGTAACAGGCACGTACTCACTCTGTCTTTGAAACTGGTCAAGTACATTGTACCTGCAACTGCCTGAGGATACTCGAACTCTCGTTGACTTTATTACTGAAAGTACTGAGTATTTGGAAAAAAAAGTACTGATTACAGGTTGTTACATTCAAATACTGATTACAAAATACTGGTTACAGGTATTTCTTCCCATCCCTACATGTCACTCATGTCAGTCATATCACGTGCTCTATAACCGTGCGGGTAGAATTTAAAATTAGTTTGCAAAATTTTTTCTTCAAGTCTTGGTTTGATTAACCCTTTTGTGTAAACAAATAAAAAAATTAAAGCAGCAAACTAAATAAAAACTAATAAAAATCAAAATGAAGAAATTTAGAACTATTCAGAAAAACTTATATACTGTTGTACAAATCAATACGACTTGTGGGTTAACAATTGGTCCCATGAAACTTAGATTCACCTTTATTTTATAATACTCAAATTTTAATAATTTTATTCTTTAGAAAATCGTGTAATCTGATTTTAATTACTATCTCAATTATTAATAATTATTTTTAGTTGAGTAAAAATATAATCCTTTATGTTATGTCAAAATCGAAAATAAGTATTCTTAACAAATACTTTCAATGTTCTTTTTCATGGGGTTTGCATCTACCCGATGCTGGAGATATTTTGATATGATCATAAAAGTGTTTTCAAATAAGATTCATTAAGGAAAACAAAGAATTCAGAGACAAACACAAATAGAACAACTTTATTACAGCATTTTTACTCTACTACTACACTACAAAAAGAACAGAAAAACATGAAGAGACAAACAGCGCCGCGTAGCGGCCAGGCACATTTCCTTTCACTTTCTAACATCCTCCCCCCTTGAGACTCGGACTGAGTCTCAATCTCATAGCATACATTATTGAAAAGATCAAGTCTCTTTGGTATTTTCACACATCTACCAGATGAAGTAAATTTTTGCAAAATAACATTTTCAGGTCTCATTTGACCTCCCGAAGAAGCTACATCAACAGGAACAGGTTCCTCATCAATTCGTTTCTTATCAACATTAATATTATCTTCATTTGCCTGTATCTCCATTGGAAAGATACGTTGTATCGGTCGCAAAACTGTTCCATGCTGAGTTTTAAGCCTTACGGTACGAATCTTATTATCGCGACCGGGAATTAATTCGATAATTTTCGCTAATGGCCAAAATAAACGTTTTTTGTTATCATCTCCTATTAATACAATTTCTCCTACTTTAGGAACGCGAGATCGTTTTTCATTTTGTTTTTGAACCAGTTGACTCAAATATTCTTTTCTAAAACGTTGTTTCAAATCACTTAAAAGCTTACTTCTATATTTTATTCGTTTTACAAGACTCTGTCTATTTACTTGATCAATATCCTGAACATCGAAGTTCCGATTTTCGATAAGAAACATAGCAGGGGTCAAAGGAACCAATTCCTGTGGATTTTCAGATACATAAGTCAATGGTCTACAATTAATTATAGATTCACAATGACAAATAATGGTATACAATTCTTCATAAGTTAACACAGATTTACCCAAAGTGCGTTTTAACAGCTCTTTTACAGTGCGAACCAACCTTTCCCACCAGCCTCCCCACCAAGCTGCAGTGGGGGGAATAAATTTCCAAAGTATTTTATAAGAATTTGTTTCATTCAATATTTTGTTCCAATTTAATTTCGAGAGATCATTGAAAGCTCCACGAAAGTTTGTTCCATTGTCACAGTAAATTATTCGTGGCCGTCCGCGTCTAGCAATAAACCGTCTAAATGCCAGAAAAAATGCATCAGAAGAGAGGGAACTAACAAGCTCGAGGTGGATAGCACGGTATACTGCGCAAGTAAACAGTGCTATCCAAACTTTTCCTCCGTTTTTCAAAAATAGAGGTCCGGCTAAGTCAATGCCGACAATTTCAAAAGGCGCGCAATCCGATACCCTATCTGGTGGTAAAGGTGTTGGTTCGCTTGACATAGCTTTCGTTTTAAACCTTTTACAAACAACACAGTTATATAAAACATTCTTTATGGCTTTTCTAGCTCTAATAATCCAATAATTCTCTCGTAAAAGACATTGCATCATTTGAATGCCCGCATGGCTATTATTTACATGAACATTTTTGATTAGCAGTTTAGTGAATTCACATTTCTCTGGCAACAAGATTGGATATAAGAAAGATTTTGAATCATCTCTATAAACTATTCTTGTTCTAACTCTTAAAATACCCTTATCATCTACAACAGTTTCAATAAAATTTGAAGATTTTACCTTATCTATGTAATACTTTTGAACAAGACAAATCAATTTTTCTTTGGAATTCTCTATTTCTGATAATGTAAGTTCATGATCCTTACATTTATTCGGACCAATATTACAATTATTTACAAACCTCAATAGCCATGCAAATACTCTAATCATTTTATTATAATCTGATACATTATTCAAAAACCAAGGGGGTGCGTCTTTTGAGAGATCAATATTCGTTACTTTAACCTTTTTTCTTTCCAAATCTACCTGTTCCGTTTGGCAGAGAGTTTCTCCAACAGGCCAGTTTTCAGAGCATTCTCTCAGCCACAAAGGGCCTTCCCACCATTTGGAAAAATACATTTGTTTCGCAGAACAACCACGCGATAATACATCAGCGATATTCTTATTTCCTGGAATGTGTCTCCACAACTGACCTTTTGTCAATTCACGAATCTCTTTAACTCGGTTTTGCACGAAAATAGACCAATTCCCTTGCTCTTTTATCCACCAAAGAGCCGTAGTAGAATCGGACCAAAAGGTAATTTTTATATCTGGCAAATCGAGCGCATTAATAATAGAATTTGCAAGTCTAGAACCTATGCAGCAAGCCATTAATTCTAAACGCGGAATACTTAAAGGTTTTAAGGGTGCGACTCTAGATTTTGCTCGTACGAGAGTTACCTTAACTTCAGAATCGAATACCGATCGAACAAAGACGCACGCTGCGTATGCCCCCTTACAAGCATCCACAAAAACATGTAATTCAGATGTTGAATTAATTCCCATATATCGAGACAAAGATACATCTTTCAAAATAGATAAATTTTTAAACCATTTAAAAAATTCAGTTAAATTATTTTGAGACAACTCTTCATCCCAAGAAATTTTCATTTTCCACAAATTTTGCAATAGCATTTTAGGAAGCAATGTAACTGGTGTTAATAATCCAATAGGATCGAAAATTCTTTGTATAATTGATAAAATTACTCTTTTTGTAATTTTAGTATCACAAGTCAAGGTATCCAAATCAGTGCTACATTTTAAAATATCGTTATCCAAATTCCAAATTACTCCTAACACAGAAGTATCTCCTGAATGTTTATCAACATTTACACCAGCGACATTGCTTTCAAAATTACGCAAATTAAAACATCCATTCATCATAATTAATTTAGCATGTTTTATAAATTGCTCTTGTTCACAGCCAGTAAATACACCCGACACACAATTATCAATATAGAAGGAACGCTTAAGCTTCTGAGTTACATCGTAATATTCAGGCTTACAGTTTTCTAATAAATGCATTATAGAAGCATTAAGCAGGAAAGGGCTTGAAGAGACTCCAAAAACAGCCCTACAATGTCTATAAACTATTTGACCTTTATTGGATGGGAAAAAAATCTAAGAAAATCTCTGTGATGAGGTGCTATAGACAACATTAAAAAAGCTTTTTCAATATCAGCACTAATACCAATAGGATACATTCTAAATCTATCAAGAATATCAGGTATTAACTCAATAAGATTAATTCCCTTATACAGACATTCATTTAAAGAAGGCTTCCCTTTCTCCGAGGCAGAAGCATCAAATACAGGACGGATTTTAGTGGTTTGACTAGCTAATTTAATTACTGGTCTGTGAGATAAATAATGACATTCATTGTCGATCTCAAAATCTGGCACGCGCTCAATAATTTTTAAATTTTCCCAATCTTGAAAAACACGCTGATAATCAACAAAAAATTCACTGCATCCCAATTTGTTAATAATTCGCGTATGTCTTTTCCAAACCAATTCCTTATTATTCGATAGATTTATATTGTTTTTCCATGGGAGTTCTACTTCATATCTTCCATCAGGAAGAATTTTCATTTTATTATTGAAATCATCTAAATTAAAATCACGTTTTCCTTTTTCAACTGGGGTTGGATTTGAAATTCCTAGAAGTTCAAGTTCCCATAATTTACATAAGGGTATCTTCATAGAATGCATCGATAGAGTTTTAGTAACATTATTCGCTTCACATGAATTATATTTTCCAAATACAGTCCACCCGAGTTTCGTTTCAATGGCTGTTAGACCAGATTTTAATTCGAAAGAATTCCCAGTTAATAATTTTCCTATAACATCTGCACCAATTAAAAGTTTAATTTCTGTTTCCTTTAGAAAAGAATCGGTAAAGTCTATTTTATTTTCTATTAGTTCATTCAAAATCTCTTTATTCTCAATTGTAGGAATAAATCCACAAATCTGTTCTTCGGAAAGAGCCTCAAACGAGCAAGTGAAACTTCCTTTCAAATTGCCGACTTCCACGGAAAACACTCGATGTTGTTTTGGTTTTGTTTCATTCCCCCCAAAGAGCGCATGGATCACCGTCTCCTTTCTGAGAGGAGAGGCCCCAAACTGGGTCATCAACCTTTCGCTTACGTAGCTACTCTGACTCCCTGTATCTAATACCGCGCGAATAGTTTTCTGGCGACCTTGACACCTAATCCGAACAGAAAGGGTCTGCAAAAATACCGTTTCGCTTCTGCCCGCGATGGAAAGAGAACTCTCCTTTTGAAAATATTTTTGTTCATTTATTTTTTCTTGCTTATTACACATAATATCATAATGATTATTTTTACAATTAGAACAATGTAATTGATTTTTTATACTACAATATTTACTTAAATGTCCAGCCTTCTTCAAACAAGAAAAACATGCACCTTTTTTTAATAACAATTGCTTTTTATCAACTAATGTCATTTTCTTCGCCGTAAAACATTTTTCACTAGGGTGCGATTTATCGCAAAAAATACAAGTAATTATTGTCTTACCTGGATTTTCCAAACTTACGAGTGCTGATGCGGTTACTTGTTCAGCTGGTTTTACCTGCTCCATTTTCCGGTGATTTTGTCGGGGGCCGAATCCAGAGCGGGCCAGTAACACCATTTCCTCTCCCTTTACCTCCTGGCGAAGGAAGTCCATTAAAAGTTCTAAAGACCTTGTTTTTGAAGAGTCATGGTTACGGCTCCTTTCCCAGGCGACCAAGACTTCTTCGGGCAGGCAACTCTCCACCAACGGCATTAGGAAATCGCCGTATTTTTCTTGAGTTCTTCCAAGACTCTCTAGTGCTCGTAGTTTGCTCTCTAGTTCATCATAAAGAGATGGTAAATCAGTTCTCACTCTTCCAGTAGATGCATTCTTTATGACCATTGATAATAAATCTCGAACATAAATCTGCACTAATAAATCTTCCCGCCCGAAACGCTCCTTCAACTGTTGAATTGCTTTCGGATAGTTCTCTGCAGTAGCGGGGTAGCTAAGCACTAACCGTTCAGCTTTAGAGCCCGGCTCCAGAGATTGCAATAAATATTGAATTTTGTCTTCATCGGCAATGGTTCTGTCATCATGGATCTTTTGAAATTGACTCCAAAATGTTAAATATTCCTTTGCTTCTCCATTGAATTTTTTAATCTCAATTTTCGGTAATTTAAACTTCCTCGATTCCTTATCACATGGAAGGGACAGTTCTTTTAATTTCAAATCAACTTGCGAAGACATTTCAATAAATTGATCTCGGTAATTTTCAGCTTCAACAAAATCACTGTTAAATAATTGTTCAACATTTTCAGACTGCAAAAGTTTCTCAGAAATTTCAGTTTGACAAACATCCAGTCTCTGAAATTTATCACTTAACTGACATTTCAAAATCGAAAGCGATTTTATATCACTTACTTCTTTCGATAATTCTTGTTCAATTTTCTTCAGAGTAAAAGAGAATGCTGTTCGTAATCCTTTTCTTCGTGCTTTAAGAGCGCCAACATCCATCTTGAAATTCGAAATTCAGTCGAAAATCATAACAAAATACTCCGTCCCGCCGAGGGTACCAAAATGTTATGTCAAAATCGAAAATAAGTATTCTTAACAAATACTTTCAATGTTCTTTTTCATGGGGTTTGCATCTACCCGATGCTGGAGATATTTTGATATGATCATAAAAGTGTTTTCAAATAAGATTCATTAAGGAAAACAAAGAATTCAGAGACAAACACAAATAGAACAACTTTATTACAGCATTTTTACTCTACTACTACACTACAAAAAGAACAGAAAAACATGAAGAGACAAACAGCGCCGCGTAGCGGCCAGGCACATTTCCTTTCACTTTCTAACACTTTATATGTGTCTGTATTTCAATAAAAAATTTTTCGCTGAAGTTTAAGTTTGTAATAAAGGGTTGACACAGTTTATAATATCGATTATAACATTGATCACTGTTAAGGCAGTAATAGTTCCATTCATATATTAATTGCTCAAATAGTTTTTTAATAGCAAAAGTTAAATAATCTTAATATATATGAATCACCTTGTTTTTATTTACCCTTATCAATTCTTTTTAATTGCCCTGCAAAGTTTGAATAGTATTTCATACATGAAAGTAGGACAATGCTTCTCATTTATAACTTAAAAAAAAAAAAAATTTAAGAACTGAGTATCTAACTCTCAAATTTGGTGTAAAATTACATTTCTTAAAAGAAGCATTAACAATGTAATAAAAAAATCAAATGACACTGTTTAATAAAGCTTTGAATTTACAAATGTCATTCTTTATAATTAGATTTTTTACAAAAGATGACATTAATCTGCAGTTTAGATTTTTGAATGAATAGCAAGTTTTTCTAACATTCCTTTTTTTATTTAAATTTCTATTTAGTAAATTTGAAAACTATCATGAGCAGATCTACCACTATAATTTTGAAATGATTAAAAATGCTCAAAAATACAGTTTATTTAGTTTTTTGTGTTTTATTTTTACAATCAATTTGATTCATTATCAGTATTATTGTTTAAATTTTTAGTTATCAAATTTAAATGTAAAATATATTGCAATGAATAAAAACAATTAAATGTGATTTTAAAAATTCAAATGTAGTTTTTTGAAATTCAGAAATATTTTTCTTCATGTTAATATTTTTTATTTCATAAACATAAATTGCCAAGTTATCTTCCTCTAAATATCTTATCTTTTTTCCTAGCATCAATCTTGTATATTTTAGTTTAATAGAAATTCTATGACTGCTTAAAAATGTATATTTACATAGAAACAAAG